>CM054135.1:100296894-100309394 GCA_028751875.1 Rapana venosa | reverse complement strand
CACACACACATACACACAAACAAACACACAAACAGGATGAGGGTGGTTTTCTTGGGGAGGGAGGGGGGTATTTTGGACTCTTTTTCTCGTCTTTTGTTAGTTCTGTATTGTTCTTCATTTGTCTTGGCTGTTATTCTTGTCCTATGTTAGTTATTGTCGCTGTTGTTGTTGTGTACGTATGTTTGTGTTTGATTGATTGTTTATTTCCTTGTTGTGGTTGTTCTTGTTGATTCATCTTTTGTTGTTGTTTTATTCAGTTGTTTGTATGGTTGAAGGTTTGTGTGTGTATGTGTGTGTGAGGGGGGGAGGGAAGCAGCTGGTGTGGTCTTATTATTATTTTTATGTTGTTTTGCCTTCTTTGTTTGTTTTGGTTTGGTTTTTCTTTGTTGCTTGTTGTTTGTATTATGACGGATATTTTTTCAAGATTTTTTAATTATTTGAATTGTATGATTTAATATTTGTCTGGGTTTTTAGTTTTGTTTTTAATTCCATATATGCATATGTTATTGTCTTTTCTTGTTTGATTTGTATAGTTTACTATAGATTAGGATTTTTATTCTATGTCTGCATATACATTATCTTTTTTCTCGCTTTTTTCTGTAGATAGATGGCTTGATGAAAAAAAGCAAATGCACAATGCACCATCTGAAAATAAAAGTTTGACTTTGACTTTGACACACACACACAAACACATACACAAACACATACACAAACACACACACACACTCTCACACACACACACACGGACTTTCCCTGCAAACTCTAGACCATGGAAGGGTCTCAATGCTTTCTCCTTCACATCATTGTTTTAATAATAATAATAATAATAATGTATGGAATTTATATAGCGCTGAATCTTGTAAAGCAACAAATCAAAGCGCTCAGATGACTTTTTTTAATATATCGAGGATAATGGAATAAGCACTCATGTGCTTTTTTACATCCAGTCCCCGTGTGTATGCGATTTTGCATGTGTTCGCACACGTGGCCTCGGCTTATAGTCTCATCCGAAGGACTTCACCTTCACATCAATGTTTTCACCTTCACATCAATTCTTTTCTCCTTCAAATCAATGTTTTCACCTTCACATCAATGTTTTCACCTTCACATCAATGCTTTTCTCCTTCACATCAATGCTTTCTTTACATCAATGTTTCTCCTTCACATCAATGCTTTCTCGTTCATTCACATCAATGCTTTCTTCACATCTGGCCTTATGTGAAACATTTATATATCGCGTATAAAAGAACCCACATCAAAAGAGAGCTGTCCCCTATAACATTCTGTCAAGAAAGCCATTCTCATGGATAAAGCTATAAATGATTGTCTCACGGCTAACGCTGCCATGGTGGCAACGGGCTCACTTGGGGAAGCAGGCTGAGTTTCACACGGAGAATTCTGGCACAAGAGCAAGCTATACGCCATGCTTTATGCTTGGCACTGAAAAAGAATGAACATTTAGGAAACACCACTGGGATTTGAACATAAAACTTGGGACAGCAAGTTTGAACCTCAACAGATTTATGGCGGTGTCCAAACACGGGCCAATGTTATGGGCAAGGCGTAACGTAACGCACGTCAACAGGCTTCCAGCTCCACTGCCTTGGCTGAGGAGATTCCCCATTCCAGGAGGACAGGGAAAGGAGTGTGGCAGGAATAAGGGGGGGGAGGGGAGGGGATGGAGGGACTGGGGAGTCAGGCGGAAGGGGGAAGTCTTGAGCTGCCTCTGGACATCCCTAGAGTTCGGTCCGGGCCCACAGCTGTATGTTCTGTGGTCAGCAAGTTAGCAAGGCCTATGTAGAAATGCCGTGTTGTGTCATATTATTCTGATATTGTCCTATACATGGCACGCTCTTAACATAAGGATCTGTACTCCCCATTAAAGGAGAAACACGTAATGAAGTTGGAGTATGGCTGCCAATATAGCGAGATAATAAAACAGCCGTACACACGCAAACTTCTCATGCTGTGTGTAGGTACAGTCTCACACTGATTCCCCAGTGTGACGATTGAAAAGGATCACATATTCTGGGTGATCCCCGGGTTGTTTATCTGAAGAACATCCAACCACTAACACAGCCACTATATTGACAACATTCACAAGGACTTGAACATGATATTTTGATTATAGGCTGCTAGGAAAGGAACTCCCAGACCTTTGAAACACGAGCCCACTAATCTAATCAAACTTGTTTTCAATCGCAGTGATGGCTATTTGGCACGCCTAACCTCTGAATTCCGTTCATTCCCTGCACAGTCCCTGACCACTACACCTTGAGTTCCTGGCAGTGTGCACCTAGCAAGCTGAACTCTTTGGAGCCCATGCCTCTGCAGTTAGCGCGCTGCATGCTGGGTATGTTCGTATTATCCATTCCACTGACCGTGACAAACCTACTTTTCTGCAGAGATATTTTGTTCACTAGATGGTATGCCTGCATTCACACGTAGAGCTGTGGTCTACAGTGGCATCAAAAGGACTTCTGCGGCATGAAGTGGACACGTGTAGGAGGACACTCCAAGACAGGCACTGAAGTAGTGACTCAAGCCTCCGACTACATCATTATTACTGACAGATCAAGCCTCCGACTACATCATTATCACTGACAGATCATGCCTCCGACTACATCTTTATTACTGACAGATCATGCCTCCGACTACATCATTATTACTGACAGATCAAGCCTCCGACTACATCATTATTACTGACAGATCATTCCTCTGACTACATCATTATTACTGGCAGATCAAGCCTCTGAATACATCATTATTACTGGCAGATCATGGGCTGATTCCCGCCCAGCGTGCAGTCCCCAGGTCAGAAAGACTTGTAGAACCAATCGACAATATCCGGAACACGACAGGAAAAGCCATGGACACAACCTCAACCCACACAACGCTAGGTGGAGACTCTTCAAGGTCTGTTTCTCTACCAGGATACTTTGCTTGTATTATGTCAGGAATGTTGACGACAACAATTCAATTCAGATGGCCAAATGAGCAAGTGCCATACTAGCAAGTGCACATTCACAACAACACACACACACACACACACACTCATACATACACACACTCATACACACACTCACACACACACACACACACACACACACACACACACACACACACACATACACACACACGAATGGGAGAAAGAGAGAGAGAGAGAGAGAGAGAGAGAGAGAGAGAGAGAGAGAGAGAGAGAGAGAGAGAGAGAGAGAGAGAGGAGTTCTAAAGCACGCGAAATCCCGCTATTTTGATATTCCAAATTCAAATTTGCATCAGTCTGTTTGAAAAGGAGCGACCTTAATATCCGCAGATGACAAAATCCATTTTCTCCAATAATTTGATGTCTCCTCTGAAACCTTTCCGCTGAAACATTCAACCCTGAGAGACAGACAGAACGGCAGGCAGCCAGAGAGATCACGAACAGACAGACAGAACGGCAGGCAGCCAGAGAGATCAGGAACAGACAGACAGAACGGCAGGCAGACAGAGAGATCAGGAACAGACAGACAGAACGGCAGGCAGACAGACAGACAGAACCAGCTTTGTTTTAGGGCGGATAGATATGGATCAATATCTTGTTTATCTACGGTCTTGAGGGAAACAGAGAGCGACTGAGAGTGACAGACAGAGACAGACAGACAGACAGACAGACAGAGAGGTAGACAGACAGACAGAGAGCAGACCGACAAACAGACAGACAGAGACAGACAGGCAGAGACAGAGATTAAACATTTTATCTTTTTATTTCTAAACTCTTTGGCCCAGAGGAAAGAGAAGGAGAAGGAGGAGGAGAAAGAGAATCAAAAGAAGAAGGAAATGAACACGAACAATGGGACAATTCAGATGATTGGTGGCACTACACCTGGAGCTGTTATATAGGTACAGGTCAGCTTTCTTGACTAACACTTCCAGAGGCAAACCGTGCAGCGCTGATCATGCACTGAGTGTAATTGATGACTGTAACAGACTACTCCTTGTGAGGATGCCAGGGCTCATGCAGTAGAAATAACACCCCTACCTTTGGGAAATTCTGTGCAAGAACTCCCACCACCCCCACCCGCATTCTCTCTCTCTCTCTCTCTCTCTCTCTCTCTCTCTCTCTCTCTCTCTCTCTCCTCTCTCTCTCTCTCTCTCTCTCTCTCTCTCGCTTATTCTTTGCCTACTCATCCTATTATCCTGCCTTTTTACAAGCAAAGGTTGTTGGTTTTTTCTCATGAACCTTTCAATGAGCTGCCCTGAAGTCAGAATGTATCACAGAGGTCAGCGGGCAGACCTCCTGCAGAGTCACAAGCGTAAGAGAAGACCAGGCACGACGCATTCTGCCCAGTGAATAATGATGGTCATGGCCATGAAACCAGTGAATAATGATGGTCATGGCCATGAAACCAGTGAATAATGATGGTCATGGCCATGAAACCAGTGAAGAATGATGGTCATGGCCATGAAACAACAGTGAATAATGATGGTCATGGCCATGAAAACAGTGAATAATGATGGTCATGGTCATGAAAACAGTGAATAATGATGGTCATGGCCATGAAAACAGTGAATAATGATGGTCATGGCCATGAAAACAGTGAAGAATGATGGCCATGGCCATGAAAACAGTGAATAATGATGGTCATGGCCATGAAACAACAGACTCTTGTCCAACAGTTTAAGACGCATGGTTTTGAAATGATCAGTTCTTCTTAATTTGCAAAATGTACAAAAAATGTTCTAATGTCTACTCAAGCCAAACACACATTTGTTGCTTCGAGCGATCTCCATATCCCCCCCCTCCCCTTCGTCTTTCCAGCGCTGTTTTCTGCTGTGGTTGCTGTTTCCTTTACTTTCAGTGCTCAGCTCAGTAAGGCCTGGATAATGGAGCCACTGATGAACTTCTTTATTTAGTACGGTGTGTGTGTGTGTTGTGAGTGTTGTGTGTGTGTGTGTGTGTGTGTGTGTGTGTGTGTGTGTGTGTGTGTGTGTGTGTGTGTGTGTGAGTGTGTGTGTGTGTACATAGTAAACATAAATAATAGACCACAAATGGGAGACCACTGGGTAGCTTAGCACAGAATGAACCAACACGATCTGACGAGAGATGCTGGGGGGTGGAGGGAGTTTCAAAAGCAGGAGGATAGGCGGGGGGAAGGGGGGGGGTGACCATGTTTAATTCCAAGCAGGAAAATGGATAGACGAGGTCAGGAAAGGGTCTTCCACATTTGATACACTGCCAGTCAGGCTACACGGAATATACGCAATTAAGAGACACAGAGAGAGAGAGAGAGAGAGAGAGAGAGAGAGAGAGAGAGAGAGAGAGAAGAGAGAGATGCTGCGACAGAGACAGAGAAGATAAGAGAAAATATTAAAAAAACACATATTTAAAACTTTTCATTTGCATATAAATACAGAAAATCAAAAACAAATCGATTCTTTCTGCAAGTCATGAAAACCTCATCAAAATGTTAATCCCTAACACACTGCCCTACTTCAACAGACTTCGTTACAGAAGCTTAGGTTCCAGTGTTCCTCGGCGATATTCGCTGGTAATACCAGGACCTGAGAAAGATAATGGCAAAACGTAAATCCTGTTATACCAGCGCTGAACAAGCTTGGCACCAAAGATGCAGTGAGTATGGTGCGGTGCTGGTCAGTGTTGTGTTTGGTTTAATTATTTTGGCTCGTGTTTTTTTTTCTTTTCTAAAATGCCGTGGAAGTGATTGTTGCCAGCTTTCGTCTTTAGAGCAAACAGAAATGAGGATGGAGAAATGCAGTAAAGGAAATTTTGACAAGAACCCAAAAATGACCAGAAGAAACGAAAAACAGGATCATTCCTGATGTCCGAATGCAGCTACCTGCATGGCGGGGCAAAACCGATCCCATACACAAACCATCAGCCTTGGTGAACGTACGAGATGTAGCCGAGGAACGAGAGAAAAAAAGAAATAAAAATAGAAGACTGGAAGAGAAGAGTAGTGAGGGGGGGGGGGGTCTACAAAGAGAAAATGAGAGGCAAGAGAAAAGAATGAGAAAGAAAAGAGCAGAAAAGATCAAGGACTGGGAAACACGGGGAAAGAGAGCTGGAGAGAGAGAGAGAGAGAGAGAGAGAGAGAGAGAGAGAGAGAGAGAGAGAGAGAGAGAGGAGAGAGAGAGTGAGAGCTGGAGAGAGAGAGAGCTGGAGAGAGAGAGAGCTGGAGAGAGAGAGAGAGCTGGAGAGAGAGAGCTGGAGAGAGAGAGAGAGAGAGAGAGAGAGAGAGCTGGAGAGAGAGAGCTGGAGAGAGAGAGAGAGCTGGAGAGAGAGAGCTGGAGAGAGAGAGAGAGTGAGAGAGAGAGAGAGAGAGAGAGAGTGAGAGAGAGAGAGCTGGAGAGAGAGAGAGAGTGAAAAGAGAGAGAGCTGGAGAGAGAGAGAGTGAGAGAGAGAGAGCTGGAGAGAGAGAGAGTGAGAGAGAGAGAGCTGGAGAGAGAGAGCTGGAGAGAGAGAGAGCGCGCGCGCGCTAGAGAGAGAGAGACTTGTTTTTGTGCTGGGACTTTCTGTGGAAGTGGCCAATGTCCGGCAGGAACTTCACGAAGCACGGTCCCACCTTGATGTACGTCCTTGAGCAAAGGTTGCAGCGGAGGCTTGTGGCTGCTAGAAATCGATGTCTTGAACACAGAGATGGGCAGATAGGCTGTGATGCCATGAATGTCTGTGGCAAAGTTGACACTAAATAACCCAGCGTTATCTTGTAGCACAGTGTCCCCGCCTCCACACGTGCGCGCGTTTGTGTGTTTGTGTGTGTGTGTGTGTGTGTGTGTGTGTGTGTGTGTGTGTGTGTGTGTGTGTGTGTGTGTGTGTGTGTGTGTGTTTCGCACGTGTGTGTGTGTGTGTGTGTGTGTGTGTGTGTGTGTGTGTGTGTGTGTGTGTGTGTGTGTGTGTGTGTTTTATTTTATTCTTTTATTTCGAGGAAAGTGGAATAAGCACTCATGTGCTTTTTTCCATCCAGTCCCTGTGTGTATGTAGGTTTTTTTTTTAAATGTTGTCATCTGTTCATGTGTGTGTGTGTGTGTGTGTGTGTGTGTGTGTGTGTGTGTGTGCGCGCACTTGTACCATGCCAGTTTCTAGATATGGTAGGTACATTTGATCCCCACCCACTGTTCCCCCTATACACGTTCACTCGTAAAAACCTTCCTTTTACGCAGAACCTTCAAGTCTAGTTCAGCGTAAACGTTTTCTCCAGAAACCACAGACAGGATTTATGACAGAAAGAAGTCAGCACTACTGAGAACTCAATGCTGACAACAATGGGGGGATTTGAAAGGCGACACAGGGAGCAGACTGGGCATCCCTGGAGACCTCAGCTCACAGGACACAGCCCATGGAGACAATAATAATAAGAGGCAAAGAGAGAAAGAAAGGAGGGAGCAAAACAGCAATGAATGTCATTATTTTCCTGGTAATTAATCAGGATAGACTTTCTCTTCAAAAATCGAAATTTCGTTTTCATCTCAAGTTGATTACAGTAAAACACGTGATTGTTTTTCAAAATCAAAATCAGATTTGAAATCATATCTAGGTGCTCATTAAAAACAGACTTCCACCGAGTTGCCTTTCGCCGGCAGCAAAATCATGGTGGTTAGGACAATTCATAGAACACTGCATGGAACTCTTGCAGGCTGCGTCAGCCAGACAGTATCCGGTAATGTGGAATGTTCCCTTCTTCTCTCAGCTCTTTCTTCTCTGAAAAGCGTTGTCCTGTCTGCAATGGTTTCCTCAGCAAAGTGGTGGAGGTGGACCCTTGCTGGGGTTTGTGTTTTGAAGGGGAGCTGCTGAGCAACTATTGTGGCCAATGTGTGTGTATGGTGTGTGTGTGCGTGTGTTTTGAGGTGTGCTTGCATGATTGTGCACACATATGTGTACGTTGTAAAGGTTCGAATATATGCTGTATGTTTTACGTGTATGTATGTATGCATGCTCGACTGGTCCTAAGAAAGAAAAAAATTGAACACATCACTCCTCTTCTGCAATCTCTTCACTGGCTGCCTGTCTCACAAAGACTGGAGTATAAAATCAATACTCTCTGTTTCAAATGTCTCCACAAATCTGCACCCTCTTATCTCTGTAACTGTCTTCACCTGTACACTCCATCCCGTTCCCTTCGTTCAGCCGCAAATACTTTGTGCTTTCGAACACCCAGATTCAAACAAACCACTGTTGGCCGTCGCTCCTTCTCTGTTTCTGGTCCATTCACCTGGAATGACCTCCCTCTTTCACTTCGCCAAAAGCCTTCAAATCCAGCCTCAAAACACACTTGTTTCCTACCTGAGACTTTCCCCCCACATATCTGTCCCTAATTTTCAACAGCATTTTTCACCTTCTAAGTGTTGTTCCGCGTGTGTGTGTGTGTGTGTGTGTGTGTGTGTGTGTGTGTGTGTGTGTGTGTGTGTGTGCGTGTGCGTGCGTGCATACGTGCGCGCGCATGGATTTGAAATCTGTTGTTCATTATGTTTAAGGAGAGTTGCATACCTGTAAATGATTGAGTGCAAGCGCTTCGATTTGTTTGTTTTTTACAAGATTCAGCGCTATATAAATTCCATATATTATTCTTATTATTATTATGTGTGTATGTATGTGTGTATGTGTGTATTTATTTATGTATGTTTGTTTGCGTGTGTATGTATGTGTGTATTATGTATATATGTTTGTGTGTATGTATGTATGTGTGTATTTATGTATGTATGTGTGTATTTATGTATGTATGTTTGTTGTGTGTGTATGTATGTATGTATGCATAAAATGCTGTGAACATGAAGAAATAGGAAGCAGAGGCAGAAGAGGTCAAAGACTGCAAGGAACAACAAGATGACTGACAAGCTGGTGACTGTAGAATGTTTCAAGAATGAGAGATAACATAACCAGTATAACTCATGATCACATCTGCCATAGCCGTTCTCACAACACACGCACACACACACACACACACAACACACACACACACACACACACACACACACACAAACACACACACACACACACACACACACACACACACACAAACACACACACAAACACACACACACAGGCATTAGGGCTTTGGACTAACTGACCAGTCAATTTAAAGCTCTCACACAACGAACACAGACGTAGAATTCCTGATATTCCAGCATATCCTTTATCAATGTGCTGTGATTTGACCTCGTTTCCTGTGCGCATGTCCACACATCCGTAAACGTGTGCTTGAATGAAGGCGCACCAGTCAGAATGCAGACACGCAAAATGTCGATCATTCAGCGAAGAGAGAAGATGAAAACGAAGCGCCAAAGAAATGGGCATTGATAAAGTTTTAACAAAAGAAGCTTTTCTCGTTCCTCTCTGTTCTTTTTCTCTGTCATTTTTCAGTTTTCTGGATTGCTAAAAATACATGGACTGAATTACAAAATAGAAAGATTTAAGCAGAATTGATAAATCAATGAAAACAAAAATGAAATGATTTGAAAAACAGTGCGCAGACAAAATCGACAACCTTACAAAGATTCTATCACAAGGCACATCCCGGGGGGGGGGGGGGGGGGGGGGGGGGGGGGGGGGAGGAGGAGGATATAATTAAGCAGATGAGGGAAGAAAGGGAGGGAGGGAGGGAGGGAGCGCCATCAAGGAATGAATTCATGTCGATCCTTGTCGGGGCTGGATGTGATGCAAAACAGCACAACAACATGGCCGCCGACACGGAAGGAAACAGCTGAAGCTGTCTGGTACTGCTGATACAATACGTTTCTCTTCTGAGGATTGAGAACACGGTAAAGTCTCCATGTTTTCAACAGCTTGTTCTCTCTTTCCTTTTGGTTGTTGTCATTTTAAAGCCTTTTTTTCAGTTACCGAGTTTACAACGGCTAAAGAAATAAGCTCAGACTAAAGACACTAAAGCAATAAAGAATTTCTATTCGAGCATTATTGATACTGCCTACAGAAAGTTGTGGAAGAGTTTACACACTGGAACATAGACAAACGACGCGCAGTTTGAATGCTATGGCTGTAGTCACTGCTGAAGAAACTCAAGATTTTGTTTGGATATGATAGTGTAAAAGCCTACAACGGAGGACAAAGCAAAACACAGAGGACTAGCGATACACAAAGCTGGGGTGGACGACCAAGTTTTCAATGGTAATGACTTTTTTTTTACACAAAAACGTCTTGGTGCACAAGGTAAAAGCAAAAATACAGATTTGAACACCCCCCCCCCCCCCTCAAACCTTGGCTTGTGAAAACTCCTCATTGTGGTCATTACTTTCATGACCATGCTTGACCTGGTCAAGACAGGTGCAGAAGTGTAGCGTGTACATCCACCACCAAGCCAAGTACCAACACACAACACCAACACAAAGACAGACAGTGCAATGACCAAACAGCAAAACAAACGAAGAAGAAAGACTTTCAAAGCAAAGAGAACAACAATAATGTGCATAACGAGAACGCTGCTCTGCTATCACGATGTCCATTTACCACTGTTGAACAGAACTGGCTGCTGAACAGTTCTAGAGGGGAGATGGAACAACGTTTGGTATGCAAAGATACAAGACATTATGCACTTGTCTGCGCGCGTGATGTGTGTGTGTATGTGCGTGCGTGCGTGCATGTGTGCGTGTGTGCGTGCGTGCATGTGTGTGTGTGTGTGTGTGTGTGTGTTGTATGCCTGAATTTTTAATGAATGTTTATTATGTTTGGAACAATATCATGAGTTTCCTCGTAGTAAACAACAAACCTTTACCTTAAGAAAATCACATTTTCAATTCCATCATAACAAAAACGTGCTTTAAAAAGATCCAACAGTTGGGGAAATCAAATCTGATCAATCATTGAAAACAGGCTTTCCCCAAAGATGCCTTATCTCAGCCTGCATAATTCTAGTGGTTTTGGCATTTTTTATAGCAAATGCACGGAACTCTGGGAAAATGCATCAGCCAGATATTATCTCGTAAATTTGGGATATTTTCTTTTTTTCTCTCAGACTTTCTGCTAAAAAAAAGGTTATATTCTGTTTGCCCTTAGCTCCTCAATAAAAAGAAAACGTCATTAGACTTCTGGCTGGAACTTGTAGTATAAAGCTCCTGATGAGCTATTGTCAGCGTGTATACGTGGGTGGGTGGTTGAGGGTGTGGGTGGGTGGGTGTGCGTCAGTGCACTTTTTCATCGAGTTTTTTCTTTATCAAAAGTTTGGATTAGACACAAACAGATGGAGAAGCAAAAAAACAAACATAGAAAAGGGGTACGCGCGCACATGTGTATGTGTGTGTGTTTGCGCGCGCACACGCTTGTTCTGATCATATGATAGTAAAAGTATAGATTAGGACAGAAGTGTGGGGAAAGTGGGTAATTTTGCAGAGAACCACCAAAGAGGATGTGAGAAGAGAGGGGAGTAGGACTAGGAGATTTGAAAACAGGGGTGGGGGGACGGAGAAGGATGGTGGTGATGTGATTTGAACTTTTCTAATTAAAACTTGGAACAGAACTAGGTAGGGGGAGAGGCAGATGTTTCCTCCATGATCTGTATTGGGAGCGGGGCAACACAAAATAAATATACTTTTTTTTCAACCTGGAGTAAACAAGCTTACACAGAAAAGAAATGAAGAAGATGCTAGCAATGTTCTTTGAAAAAGTTTTCTATTTACAATGAGAGGAGAGCGAGAGAGAGACAGACAGAAAGACAGACAGACAGACAGGGTAAGAGAAAGAAAGACAGCGGATAGCAACCCGACAGACATATAGACAGGGAGACAGAGAGACAAACAGACAAGCATACGAAGGACAGACAGACAGAGATGCAGACTCAGAAAGAGACAGGCAGACAAAAAAGGAGAGAAAAGATACGCATTAGGACACTCAGACAGGGGAAAAAGTCGCACAGTTCCTTTTAGTAAATATGTGCATATGTAAACAAAGTAAAACAATGTAAACGCTACTTGTTTCCAAGTTTTGATACTAAAACAAAAATCATAATGACTAGCCTGCATCGCTAGACTTTGGTAAACCAGCATCACCATCATATTTATTTTGTCTGACAAGTTCACTTCAGTTCAATTCAGTCACTTCATTATCTCACACACAGAGAAACGCATGTGGGTCACAAGCCGTACATAAAACGCAAGTAGGAACACATGTACCACAGAAGAATAACACGGCACAGGACACGACCATCACCTGCCACACATCACCAGATAACACCTACACCGATACCAGTGCCAGCACTTTATCATATTGATCAAAAGAACGCAAGTGGTCACAAACCATATCTGCATAAAAAATGACAAACAGAAACATTTATCACAGAAAGTAATTAGTCTTAAAAATCACACACACGCGCGCGCACGCAAGCATGCATGCCACACACACACACACACACACACACACACACACATCCCGCAGAGACACATGCCATTGATTATAATAATTTTATCTCATACAATAAGAGCACTATCAATTAATATGATATACTACATCACACTTTACTAAAAGTAAACAGATACATTTAAAAACAAAA
>CM054135.1:100276894-100294394 GCA_028751875.1 Rapana venosa | reverse complement strand
AAAAGCGCGTGACATACTGTAAGACGATATACGAAAGTATGACAAAGTAAGGAAAAATGATGAGAGACAGGAGAAAGGCTGGTAAGAGGATGAGAGAAGGAATCAGGACTGTGGCACCTCCCAGCCCCCCCCCCCCCCCTCTAACTCCCTCTGGCCTGGAGGATCGCCATGTCCACCTTTCCCTGCAGGGGATGGCCAGTGGCCAGTGGCCAGTCAGGCAGCAGACGAGGCGTGAAGTGGATGGACGTACGTCCTTGAGCCAGCAGCGTGCTTTATGGCGCCGATAAATCGATGACTCCGACACAGGGGTGGGGGAGAGGCTGCGATATCGTGGAGGTTCCAGATAAAGTGGGGAATAAAGTGCATGGTGTTAAATTGCTGCAGAATTTATGTTTTTATGCATCTCTCTGTTCTGGCTGTCTGGTTCCCACTCTCTGTCTTTACACACACACACACACAAACAGACACGCACACACAGACATACACACATACACAAACACACACACACATACATATATATATATATAAGAGAGAGAGAGAGAGAGAGAGAGAGAGACAGACAGACAGACAGAGACAGACAGACAGGCGGATAGATAGACAAACAGACAGACAGACAGACATATAGATAGATAGATAGATAGATAGATAGATAGATAGATAGATAGATAGATAGATAGATAGATAGATAGATAGATAGATAGATAGATAGATAGATAGACAGACAGATAGACAGATAGACAGATAGACAGAGACAGGTAGACAGGTAGACAGATAGATGTACAATTACTCCATGAACAAAAACGGCATTTTTTGCACAGACATAAATTCTGCATGCCTGACCGAAATTGCACTTTGTATGCACGGACATAAATTCTGCATGCCTGATGCGGCACTTTATGTGCACAGACATAAATTCTGCATGCCTGACCGAAATTGCACTTTGTATGCACGGACATAAATTCTGCATGCCTGATGCGGCACTTTATGTGCACAGACATAAATTCTGCATGCCTGACCGAAATTGCACTTTGTATGCACGGACATAAATTCTGCATGCCTGATGCGGCACTTCGTGTGCACAGACATAAATTCTGCATGCCTGATGCGGCACTTTGTATGCACGGACATAAATTCTGCATGCCTGATGTGGCACTTCGTGTGCACAGACATAAATTCTGCATGCCTGATGTGGCACTTTGTATGCACAGACATAAATTCTGCATGCCTGATGTGGCACTTCGTGTGCACAGACATAAATTCTGCATGCCTGATGCGGCACTTCGTATGCACAGACATAAATTCTGCATGCCTGATGCGGCACTTCGTGTGCACAGACATAAATTCTGCATGCCTGATGCGGCACTTCGTGTGCACAGACATAAATTCTGCATGCCTGATGAGGCACTTCGTGTGCACAGACATAAATTCTGCATGCCTGATGCGGCACTTCGTGTGCACAGACATAAATTCTGCATGCCTGACCGAAATTGCACTTAACGCGGGATAAACAGAAAGAAGCATGACCGGCGTTGCCCTTTTGTGTGCATGCAGATGACTCATGCCTGACCAACTCTGCACGTTCTGTTGGATCCAGGTTTTAGTTGGGACAGGCAATCAACTCTAGCTGCGCGTAGAAGATTCTCCACAGAGATTGACATTAAGTCTCGCAGCTTTTTGGTTTTCTTCTAAAATTCCAGGGAGAGTTTACAATCCTCACTGCTATTAACTGGAGATTTTTTCGAAATTTCCAATGTTTTACTGACTATCTGTCCACCTGCCTGGCTGCCTGCCTGTCTGTCTGCCTGTCTGTCTGTCTGTCTGTCTCTCTTCTCTCTCTCTCTCTCTCTCTCTCTCTCTCTCTC
The DNA here is from genome assembly GCA_028751875.1 of Rapana venosa. NCBI lineage: Eukaryota > Metazoa > Mollusca > Gastropoda > Neogastropoda > Muricidae > Rapana > Rapana venosa. Next base: position 100,292,532 of record CM054135.1, on the reverse strand, counting down.
TCTCTCTCTCTCTTTCTCACATACACACACATGCACATGCACATATACCCCCGCACACACACACACACACACTAACACAACTAGCACACAACTAACAGACAACACAACACCACGCACGCACGACGCACGCACGCACCCCGCACACACAAAACACAGACGCCACGCACGCACGACGGCAGTTGACACCACCCACACACAACACCGCTCGCACGCACGCACGCACCCGCCACGCACGCACGCACGCACGCACCACCACCACAACACACACACACATACACACACACATACACACACGCACGCACCACACACACATCAACACACACGCACCACACACACACACACACACACACTCTGTGAACGTCAGACTAGGGCAGAGTGCAGATAGAGGAGATAGTGGCGGGGTCAACCCAAGACTGCAGTTTGACAGACGCACAGTTCAAGAGAAACTACAGATAACAAACGGCAGTTTGCATTCCATTCCTCTCCATCAACACTCGTTCTCTCTACCTGCCCCCCCCCCCCACACACACCACACACACAGTCGGACGAGACTATAAGACGAGGTCCCGTGTTCGAACGCATGCATAACATCTTGCGCACACGTTAAATCCTGTTCCGCTTTTCGAAAGAGTAGGCCATTGTGTGCCGGTGGAAACAGATGACAAAATGTACAAAACTGCATACACACGGGGACTGGATGTAAAAAAGCACATGAGTGCTTATTCCATTATCCTCGATATAAAAGTATAAATAAATAAATATAAAACACACACAGAGGGGAGAGAGAGAGAGAGAGAGAGAGGAGAGAGAGAGAGAGAGAGAGAGAGAGAGAGAGAGAGACGACAGACAGGAGAGAGAGAAAGAGAAGAGAGACAAGGAGAGAGAGAGAGAAATGGAGACAGAAGAGAGTAGAGAGAGAGAGAGGAAAGAGACAGAGAGAGACACATGGAGAGAAGAGAGAGAGAGGAGAGAGGAGAGAGAGAGAGAGAGAGGAGAGAGAGAGAGAGAGAGAGAGAGAGAGAGAGTGAAAGAGACGAGAGAGGAATGGGAGAGAGAGAAAGATGAGAGAGAGAGAGAGACAGAGAGACAGAGAGACAGAGACAGAGACAGAGACAGACAGAGACAAACAGAGGCAGAGAGAGAGAGAGAGAGAGCTGCATGGGGCTAGCACCAGGGACGATGGCTGTTTAGCGGTCAGACTGCGGACACAGGACTTCTGGCTAGGCTGGCATGGCCTTTTAGCCAGCTGCCGTGAGGTGGCCACATTACTGCACAGTGCACATGCATGCTTGACCGCAGGCGCCCATACAAGCATGCTGACATGCGAAGCAGCCATTTAGAACACGAAGGGAGGTAAAAACAAAGCGCGGACGAAAGCTGTGTCGATAAAGGACTAAGTGCAAACAGCTTTCTTCGTTGTCTTGCCTTGGCCGCCTCCTCCTTCTTCCTCCTCCTCATCCTCCTTGCTGCTGTTGTTGTTTTTGTTTTTGTTGTCGTTGTTGTTTTTCTTCTTTTTCTTCTTCCGTTTCTCTTTTTTTGATTCTTCTTTCTTTTTCTTCTTTGCAATTCTTCTCTTCTTTGCAATCTTCTTTTTTCTTCTTCGCAATTCTTTTTTCTCCTTTCCCTTCTCCTTCTTGTTCTTCTACTTCTTGTTCTTCTCCTTCTTTTTCTTCTCCTTCTTTTTCTTCTTCTTTTCCTTCTTCTTTTCCTTTTGAGCATTTGATCCCTAGAAAACACAAGGCCTGAATATCTAAGGAAAAGGCGCAGGTAACATTGATGTGCTAATCTAAACAAGCCAATGCTCCCAAAGCCACGGTACAGAGAAGCAAGCCCTTCCTTCCCCACACCCTGCCAGTCTGAACCACAAAGCAAAACAGAGACCAGGGAAACAGACACACCGCGGCACAAAGAAAATAGCAAACCAAATGCAAACACCAAAAGAAACACTAGCAGTTGGCCATCTTTCAGCCTGAATAAGGTTTTAAATCAACCGAAAACTTGTTCTGGTGTTGTTTTTTACTTTTCCCATTATGGGAAACCAATAATAACAGAAAAAACCTCTCAAACTTTCAACACAAGGAAACAATCCGCTGAAAAAGCTACTTTACCTACACGATCACAATCTCTGACTACTGGACATAAATTTGTCAACATGAGGTGAACATGACAGAAAAACGACCACAAAGCGAGAGATAGACGGACACAAACACGGACAATGATTTCACAAAAAATAATTTCATCAACTTGGTAAGTTGGTACAGTCAGTCTTGTCTGACGTAATAATAATAATAATAGTAATAATAATAATAATAATAATAACAATAATAATAATAATAATAATATATGGAATTTATATAGCGCTGAATCTTGTAAAAAACAAAACAAATCGAAGCGCTTGCACTCAATCATTTACAGGTATGCAACTCTCTTTAAACATAATGAGCAACAGATTTCAAATCCATGCGCGCGCACTACGCACGCACACGCACGCACACACACACACACACACACACACACACACACACACACACACACACACACACACACACACGGAACAACACTTAGAAGGTGAAAGATGCTGTTGAAAATTAGGGACAGATATGTGGGGGGAAAGTCTCAGGTAGGAAATAAGTGTGTTTTGAGGCTGGATTTGAAGGAATCAAGTGAAGGCTTTTGACGAAGTGAAAGAGGGAGGTCATTCCAGGTGGATGGACCAGAAACAGAGAAGGAGCGACGGCCAACAGTGGTTTGTTTGAATCTGGGTGTTCGAAAGCACAAAGTATCTGCGGCTGAACGAAGGAACGGGATGGAGTGTACAGGTGAAGACAGTTACAGAGATAAGAGGGTGCAGATTTATGGAGACATTTGAAACAGAGGATATTGATTTTATACTCAGTCTTTGTGAGACAGGCAACCAGTGAAGAGATCGCAGAAGAGGAGTGATGTGTTCAGATTTTTTCTTTCTTAGGACCAGTCGAGCTGCAGAGTTTTGTATGCGTTGAAGAGAGTGGATAGATGATGCTGGTAGGCCAGCCAAAAGAGAATTACAGTAGTCTAAACATGAAAGAATGAGAGATGTGACAAGCTTGGAAGTTGCATCAGTGGACAGATACTTGCGAATCGCGCTTATGCGCCGTAATTGGTAGTAGCAAGACTGGCAGGTCTGGGTGATGAATTTTTTCATAGAGAGTGTATTGTCAAGAACTACTCCTAAATACTTCACAGAGTTGGACAAAGGAACTGACGTATTGCCGAATTCTATTGAAGTTTTTGTGATAGAGGAAAGTTTATGTTGGGTCCCTATGAGCATGGCTTCAGTTTTATCGGCATTAAGTTGTAACTTGTTCTGGGTCATCCAGTTTTGAATGACGTCAGCTATCACGTATCAATACATGGAGGCCGTTACCATAGCAATCTGTGACATTGTTGGTATGCAAAGTGGTGGATTGCACAAACGTTATTGCCTTTGCAGCTACGTGTTGTGTCCATTCTTCTAATTTTTCGTCGCACGCATAACATTTATGTTATAATTATATGAGTGAAAATGCGTTGCACTGCCGTTAAGCACCTGGCAAGTTAGGCCCAGCACACTCAATCCGGCGTCGGAGAGAAATTTCATCTTTTAAGTCGTTCTTGTACAAGGCAGAAGAATGGGCTAAGAAGGCAAAGAATGGACAAGAAGAAGATGACACGAAGAAAACAAAACAAGACAGAAACAGGAAGATGGATAAAAACAGAAGAAATTACTAGCACAAAATATCTAGAAGGTGGGGATGCTTTTCTCGAAACAGCACAAGCTCCCCTAACTGCTACTCGGGTGAACATTAGTGGAGAAGAAAAGCAAGAGACACTGAGAGGAGACAGAGAGCGAGCAAGTGGAAAGGACAGGCAAGGCCAGCACAGGCAAGTGAAAGCTCGGCAATGACATTAGCCGTTAACAAAGGTAATGTAATAAACAAGCACGCACTTTCACATCGACACATTACAACAACACAACACACAACAACACATGACACAGACAGCACACATCGCACAGCATCCAGCTTACCTTCGACATATATCATAGGAGAAGAAAGAAGTGAATAAAAGACCATGGTGTCACGTACCGCGCAACTCTCAACCTTCGTTATGTTACAAGCTGAAAAATAAGACCAAAACATGTTCACATGGGATACCGAAAACCACCACGAAGAGCAGAGATCGGGAAAGAACAGCGAGCAGACAGAGAGGTAGCAGAGAAGAGGAAGGGGAGAGAAGGGGAAGAGAGGAGGAGAAGGAGGGATGGCGGGGTGGAAAGAAAGAAGAGAGGAGTATAGAACAAAAATGGAAGAAGGAGGGGAGGGAAGGAAGGGAGAGAGAAGAGGAGGAGGAGGAGGGGGAAGAGGAGAGGGAGAGAGGAAAATGGAGATGAGTAAAGGGGAGGAAGGGGGGGGTTATACACAAGGAGGAAAAGAGGAATCCCGGACAGGATGGATTTCTAATTAAAAGGGTTAGAGAAAAAAGGAAAGGTCGTAGTATATGTTACAAACAAAATGGGACAGCTACATATGCGACAAGGAGTAGATCATACAGACAACAGAGAGGCAAATGAACGAGATAGACAGAGTTACATAGGACAAAGAGACAAACAGTATACGAGGACAGAACGAACACAAATAATTGATAAAGAAGATGACATGTCATTGACAAATACAGAGATTACCAGTAGACAATGTATACAAACTAAAACGATCACACAGAGGCAGAGGCAGAGAGAACACAGAGCAGAGATAGAGTAAAAGACAGGAAAACATAAAGATCGAACTCGATTTCGTTTTTGCTGTCTCATCTTCTGTGACGTTCCTGTCCTGCTCTTCCCACGCCGCTCATTTCTACCTCTCCACCTCAGCCACACCCCCATTCGTTATGTCGCATCCTCGGGGTCAGAAGTCCACAGGGAGTCCATCAATGTCAGGCCGCTAAGGGGCCACCAGCCAGAGGGGCCCTGCACTGCTGCTGGATCACTTTGGTGGTGTTCAATGGTGCCTGAAGAGGGTTGCCGAATTAATTAGAGCTCTATTGAATACCCCAAAAACTTATTGGTAACGAGAATCGTCAGTTACCAGATCTTTCTTAGGACAGCATATTATCTTTTATTCTGAAAGATATACACATAATGAGTAAACTGAGAGAGAGACAGATAACTAGGCAAACAGAGAGAGACAGGGACAGGGGGAGAGATACAAAGACAGAGACATAGAAAAGAGACTAGACAGAAAGAAAGAAAGAAAGAAAAAAGAAAGAAAGAAAGAAAGAAAGAAAGAAAGAAAGAAAGAAAGAATGAAAGAAGAAGAAAGAAAAAAGAAAGAAAAAGAAAGAAAGAAAGAATGAAAGACAGAAGAAGAAAGAAAGAAAGAGAGAGAGAAGAGAGAGACAGACAGAGACAGAAAGAGAAGAAGAAGAGAGACAGTGAACAAAGAGACTAACGAGAGAGAGACGAGGGGGAGACGACGAAGAGAGGAACAGAACAGAGGAAGAAGAGAAGGGGGAGAAGGACATGTGAACCATAAGTGAGGTAAGAGCACAGGGCAGAGTCAGGAGGAGAACAGAACAGGAAGGAGGGGGAACAGAACAGGCAGAGGAGGAAGAAAGACACAGGCAAGGCAGGAAGAGAAAAGCACAGAGGTCCCCTGCAAGACCACAGAACAACCGGCTGAGGGCAGGAGAGAAAGACACAGGGCAGAGGGCAGGAGAGAAGGAGACAGACACAGGGCAGAGGGCAGGAGAGAAAAGACACAGGGCAGAGGGCAGGAGAGAACAGACACAGGGCAGAGGGCAGGAGAGAACAGACACAGGGCAGGAGGACAGACAGGAGGAGAACAGACACAGGCAGAGGGCAGGAGAGAACAGACACAGGGCAGGTAGAGAGAACAGACACAGGGAGGCAGAGAGAAAGACACAGGGCAGAGGGCAGGAGAGAAAAGACACAGGCAGAGGCAGGAGAGAAGACAAGGGCAGAGGGCAGGAGAGAAAAGACACAGGGCAGAGGTCAGGAGAGAACAGACACAGGGCAGAGGAGGTAACGAAGACACAGGGCAGAGGGCAGGAGAGAAAAGACACAGGGCAGAGGGCAGGAAGAAGGAAGGACATCAAGGAAGGAACACAACCCCCGAGAGACAGAGACGAGAAGAGTAGAGAGAGAGGAAATAAGTGATAGACTACAATACGACACAATGCAATACAATACAATACAATACAACACAATACGAATTACTTTCTTATCTCACAAAACAGAGAAATTCACTAATCTACAATCATTAAGTAAAATCAGTGCACAGGAACAACGCTGATCCTTTAAAGTATTTTCGGCAGCCTGTTTTGTTCAAATTGATTATGTTGATGACAACTCCTAACGAAACAATTGCAAAAAAGCTTGTTGTATATTTACACAAAGCGTTTAAAGTACGCAGTATGTTGTCAACATGAGATGTCTTAATCTGTGAAAACCTACAAAGTGTGTGTTCTACCTTGTATATATACCCCTTCTAAGGGGCAATGGCCTTTATGAATAAATCATCCGAATCCGAATCCGAATCTGAATCTCTCTCTCTCTCTCTCTCTCTCTCTCTCTCTCTCTCTCTCTCTCTCTCTCTCTCTCTCTCTCTCTCTCTCTCTCTCTCTCTCTCTCTCTCATTAAACAGATCCTTTCTTTATGGTGTGTGTCTGTGTATGTGTGTCTGTCTGTCTGTGTGTCTGTATGCATGTGTTTGTATGAGTGTGCTGATAATGGTGTTATATTTTTGTGTATTTTCGTTTCTGTATATTTTTTGTCGTTTGTGTTCTCGTTTAGTTGTTGTTTTTGCTGTTGTTCTAATAATGATGATAATCCGTAATGGGGAAGGGGGACTGAATGTAAAAAAGTCACACCAATGTTATCTTGGAAATAAAAGAATGCTATTTGGATTTAATTCTTCGTGTAACTACATAATTTAGAGTTGTTCCCGTGGTTTTTTGGTAGCCTCCCAGTAGTAGTGTTTTCTTTTCGACAACTTTTCTCCTTACCTCTTCTGTTTGTTGTTTTTATACATTACCTGATTACTTTAAGGAGGGATTTTTATGGCTCTTCTGTTCATAGAATCAAAGAGAACATTTCAAGAACGGGGAGTAAGAACTAAAGGCAGACAGAAGGAAAGAAGTTTTGGGAAAGGAAAGAAGAAACATTATTCACAACAGCGCTTTAAACAAAATCTACATTCATTAACTCCAAGTCTGTCGTTACGGCCCTAAAGAACTGATACAAGAATCATATTATCTAAGGTAAACAGGTAAAGGTGTCGCATAACCTATAAGGTCGTAGGGGAGCGAGGCGTCAGAGACCTCACTTCTCTAGGGCCAGCATAATGAGGGCGCGCCCATCTCCTCTCCCTCGCTGCTTTACCTTCCCTGACCCTAAAGAGGCAGGTACCCATTCACAGCTGGGTGAACTGGGGGACTGTACTGAAGCCAAGGCGCGCAAACGGTCACCCATCCAACTGGTCACCACGCTCGGCGCTGCTTAACTTGGCTGGGGGAAAGCGAGTGTTCCGACCACTGAGCTATCCTGTCCCCGTGCTATCCAAGGCAAAACAATGTTGTAAAATTCACATCTTGGCAACAAAAAAGAAGAAAACTAGTGGCGCTTCCGTGAAAAGTAACGCACGCTTTCCGAAGCCGTCCAACAATTGATAAACTGAGGAATTTCTTGTAACATAATCACTGAAAATACAATAAATTCAGTGCAGTGTGACATCGGAGGATAAGCCAGAAAAACAGCATAGTTAAATGCTGATTGTAGACATAATATTTTACACGCTTATAACACATTCACACAGAAAAAAAAAACTAACAGAAAACTAAAAGGAGAGCGAGCGAGCGAGAGAGAGAAGAGAGAGAGAGAGAGAGAGAGAGAGAGAGAGGAGAGAGAGAAGGGGGGGGGGGGAGAAAGAATGAGGAGGTAGAAAAAGAGGATGTGGAAGCAAAGTGCAGAAACAGGACAAAATCCCATCAACATCACATTATGCAAAATCTGCAATGACCCTCTGTTCTGCCTGAAGATTTCCTTCGGGGAGGGAGGGGAGAGAGAGGGGAGGGGGGGGAGGGGGAGGGGAGGAGGGGGGAGGAGAGAGAGAGAGGGGGGGGGGAAGACAGACAGACAGTGTAGAGAGACAAAGACAGAGAGACCGAAAGATATAGACATAGAAAAGGAGAGGACAGAGACAAGGATAGGCAAGACAGAGAAGAGATTATACAGAAGAAGAGAGACAGAGATATAGTAGCTGTACAACGAGAGCAGACAGACAGAAGACAGACAGACAGAAGACAGACAGAGAGATAGTAGATGTAGATAAGATAGATAGATAGATGATAGATTGATAGATAGATAGATAGATAGATAGATGAGGAGGGTGAGGTAGGATGAGGAGATAGATGATAGATAGATAGATAGATTGATAGATAGATAGACATAGAACAACGCATACAGAGAACAAAAAAAGGTAGGTGAGAGAGGATGGGAAGGGGACGTTACATACTTCAAGATTAATCAAAAACTAACAAAATAGCCCCTGTTCAATTTACATACTTCAAGATTAATCAAAAACTAACAGAAATAGCCCCTGTTCAATTTACATACATCAGGATTAATCAAAAACTAACAGAAATAGCCCCTGTTCAATTTTTCACGTGTGTGTTTAAGCTCCGATGTCACCGCTATTCCTTTATTGACCCATTACCAACCCATTCTTCAAAGTGCCCCTCCTCCCCTTCCCCCTCCACTATTCATTTTGGGTATGTCGCTTCAGATTGTGTCTTTCACAAAAGTGAGGAAATGAGATGGACAGACAGACAGACAGATAGACAGACACACTAACAGACGGACAAACGCAGAACATCTTGCGCACACGTTAAATCCTGTTCCGCTTTTCGGTAGAGTAGGCCACTGTGCGCAGGTGGGAATGGATGACAAAATTTACAAAACCGCATACACACGGGGACTGGATGTAAAAAAGCACATAAGTGTTTATTTTATTATCCTAGATATAAAAGATTTTTCTTTTAATTTTAAAATAGATAAATAAAATAAACAGACAAATAGTCTCTATTGGACTGAAAAATGGATATAAAAAAGCAATCATTGTGCTTATTCTTTTCCTTCAATAAAAATGTTCATTCATTCATTCATTCTCTCTCTCTCTCTCTCTCTCTCTCTCTCTCTCTCTCTCTCTCTCTCTCCTCTCTCTCTCTCTCTCTCTCTCTCTCTCTCTCTCGTCACTCGCTAGCTCGCTCTCTTATCCCGAGTTGTATGACAATTTAACAAAGGTTTATGGACGCATTCTTGGATTTAAGGTTTTAAATGACGTCTCTTTTTTCTTATGTTTGCAGAAAAGAAATATCAGGGCCCTTGTCAAATGTCCTGGTTTGCAGTGACAGTAAACAGTTTAGATGTCCTATGTCTGTCGGTCTCTGTCTATCTGTCTGTCTTTCTGTCTCTCTCATACACATACACACACACGCACACACACGCACGTACACACAAAAACACACAAAGACATACACACACACGCACACACACGCACGTACACACAAAAACACACAAAGACACACACATACACACACGAACACACACATCCCCTCCTCACACACACACACAGGACACACAGACACACAGACACACAGACACACAGACACACAGACACACAGACACAGACACACACAGACAAACAGACACAGACACACACATCCCCTCCTCCACACACACACGTGAACACACACACAGACACACAGACACACACACACAGACACAACACACACACACACACACACAACACACACACACACACGCACGCACACACCGGACTGGTGGGCAATGGTTTGGCAAACACGGGAAGCGGTGGCATGAATTTTCTACCATCTGTCAACTAACATAAAATGCAACTATCGATCTCTCTCTCTCTCTCTCTCTCTCTCTCTCTCTCTCTCTCTCTCTCTCTCTCTCTCTCTCTCTCTCTCTCTCTCTCTCTCTCTCTCTCTGTAAAAGTATTGGGTTATTATTATTAAGATGTATCCCTAACGGGCGGGGACTGGATGTAAAAAAGTACATGTGTGCTTATTCATTATCCTCGAAATAAAAGAAATTGTCATTGTCATTGTCTCTCTCTCTCCCTCTCTCTCTCTCTCTCTCTCTCTCTCTCTCTCTCTCTCTCTCTCTCTCTCTCTCTCTCTCTCTCTCTCTCTCTCTCTCTCTGTCTCCAGCTGTCTGTTTGTCTGTCTGTTTGTCTCTCTCTCTCTCTCTCTCTCTCTCTCTCTCTCTCTCTCTCTCTCTCTCTCTCTCTCTCTCTCTCTTTCTCTCTCTCTTTGTCTCTCTCTCTTTCTCCACACACAGTGAGATCAGCAGAACGCCTACTGAGTGTTTCCACTGACCGTGAATGGCCTTAATCTCTTCAGCCAAAAATTCTGCCATCAATTTGACTCCAGTCAAATACATTGAAAAAGTTTTTGAAAAGACCGGATGGGTGTTGCGTGTGGCTCTCAATGTGCTCTGTGCAGCAGTGTCGGGCCAAAGGTCAAGTGCTGCAGGCAATGTGCTCTGTGCAGCAGTGTCGGGCCAAAGGTCAAGTGCTGCAGGCAATGTGCTCTGTGCAGCAGTGTCGGGCCAAAGGTCAACCGCTGCAGGCAATGTGCTCTGTGCAGCAGTGTCGGGTCAAAGGTCAAGCACTGCAGGCAATGTGCTCTGTGCAGCAGTGTCGGGCCAAAGGTCAAGTGCTGCAGGCAATGTGCTCTGTGCAGCAGTGTCGGGCCAAAGGTCAAGTGCTGCAGGCAATGTGCTCTGTGAAACTGGGTGACGGGGGTGTATTGTACTTGAACTGAGGTAAACATGAGCCATTATTTGCTGATGATAAACAGTGCATTTGTAACGACGTAAAATGGTCTTTTGAAACCTGAATTGTTCATTTCAAAATGTCAACAGAAATGCATATACACAGTGCAGTTGTATATCATCGGTAAACTATGAAGTAGGCTACATGAGAACAAGCTAGTAGCTTTTGTGCCAAGTCCTCCAAATTATTACGCAATGTAAAAACCAAGTCTACTTTTTACATTTACCTCTCTTGTTGTGCACAGCTTTTTTCTGATAAAACTGTGCATGTGCCATTTTGTATGTAAATCTGACCTAACGTGTGGGCTGCTTTCCCTAAGAAACAGGTGCACATGCAGACAGAAAATTAGAACAGAAAACATGGCGGCACTGCTATTGCATTGTAGCAATGCGTTTTCTCCACAGGAATGGGGTCTGGTTTTCTGCAGTTTGTCAAAGACAACTCTAGTGTTGTCGTGAGTTCCTTTAAATACGTGATACGCACAGAACCTTGGGTTATCAGCTCATCCGAAAGACTACTATCCAGACCACCACTCAAGGTGAAGTTGGGGGAAGGGGGGGGGGGGGGGGGGTTGGGGCACAGAGACCTAGGGTCGCCTGCAATAATCATGCAGTCAGTCTCACTTATCAGACTTGATATCAGTCTCACTTATCATACTTGATATCAGTCTCTCTTATCTTACTTTATATCAGTCTCACTTATCTTACTTTATATCAGTCTCACTTATCATACTTGATATCAGTCTCTCTTATCTTACTTTATATCAGTCTCACTTATCTTACTTTATATCAGTCTCACTTATCATACTTTATATCAGTCTCACTTATCATACTTGATATCAGTCTCTCTTATCATACTTGATATCAGTCTCTCTTATCTTACTTTATATCAGTCTCACTTATCATACTTGATATCAGTCTCACTTATCAGACTTGATATCAGTCTCACTTATCAGACTTGATATCAGTCTCTCTTATCAGACTTGATATCAGTCTCACTTATCATACTTGATGTCAGTTTCACTTATCATACTTGATATCAGTCTCACTTATCAGACTTGATATCAGTCTCTCTTATCATACTTGATATCAGTCTCTCTTATCATACTTGATATCAGTCTCACTTATCAGACTTGATATCAGTCTCACTTATCAGACTTGATATCAGTCTCTCTTATCATACTTGATATCAGTCTCACTTATCAGACTTGATATCAGTCTCTCTTATCATACTTGATATCAGTCTCTCTTATCATACTTGATATCAGTCTCACTTATCAGACTTGATATCAGTCTCTCTTATCATACTTGATATCAGTCTCACTTATCAGACTTGATATCAGTCTCTCTTATCATACTTGATATCAGTCTCACTTATCAGACTTGATATCAGTCTCTCTTATCATACTTGATATCAGTCTCACTTATCAGACTTGATATCAGTCTCACTTATCATACTTGATATCAGTCTCACTTATCAGACTTGATATCAGTCTCTCTTATCATACTTGATATCAGTCTCACTTATCATACTTGATATCAGTCTCACTTATCATACTTGATATCAGTCTCACTTATCATACTTGATATCAGTCTCACTTATCATACTTGATATCAGTCTCTCTTATCATACTTGATATCAGTCTCACTTATCAGACTTGATATCAGTCTCTCTTATCATACTTGATATCAGTCTCACTTATCAGACTTGATATCAGTCTCACTTATCAGACTTGATATCAGTCTCCCTTATCATACTCCAAAATCAACGTGAGACAGCAATACATGCTTAATAGGAAGTAAGCGCTTACGGCTATGTTTCGATACTCATATTCTGGCTTCGTTTGTTGCTATCCTGTAAACGGGTTTTATGCTAGAAGTTGACAGCAGATAAAGACAGTGTTAACAAACACACGTCACAGCATGACATGTTACTGGAGGTCACTTTGCTGACATCAGTGACTGACAAGGCCTTTGACCAAGCTCAAGGATAAAGTGTGTGATCTGTTAATGCCAACTAATACGGGGGACGGGATAGCCTAGTGGTTAGAGCATTGTACTCGCAATCTGCTGACCCGGGTTGGATTCCGTGCAAGGGGATTTTTTTCCCCCTGGAGTTAACCTCAGTGCAGACTCCACTCTCCCCAAAAGTCCTTCGGATGAGACTATAAACCGAGGCCCCGTGTGCGAACGCACACAGAAAATCTTGTGCACACGTTAAATCCTGTTCCTCTTTTCGAAAGAGTAGGCCACTATATGCTGGTGGGAAGAGATAAAAATTTATAAAACAGCATAAACACGGGGACTGGCTGTAAATAGGCACATAAGTGCTTATTCCGTTATCCTCGATATAAAAGGGGAAATAAATAGATAATACAGATTTGTGTCTTACGCAGTGCATTGCAGACAAAACCGTGTTCACCATTGTTACTGGAATACTAGGTCACAGAAGGGCTGCCAAGGTCCAGGTGAATTGCAGGGGAGAAAGATCCTGTTCCAGAACACAGAAACAACAGACAGAAGTGCAGACAGACAACCAGACACGACGAAGGACAAACCATCAGTAAGACTGACCGACAGATAAACATGCAGACAGACCAAGAAAAGTTCAGATACGGAGTAAGAAACAGAGGGTGGAACAGAGAGAACAGTAAGACATACTGACAGATATAGAGGTCGACATCCGAAAGACGGACAGACAAACCATTGTCAGAGAAACAGGCATACAGTGGAGGCACACAGAAGCAGACGATCAGACAGACAGACAGACAGACAGACAGACAGACAGACAGACACAGGGACTCTGATTTTCCAGGCGAGTTGCTGGATTTCCGTTAAGGTCTTTCAGGTTTCAGAGCTCTTTAACAATGTGTTATTGATCACAGATGTTTGATTTCAAGTGAGGGCTTTCAGATTTCAGAGCTCTTTAATAATGTGTTATTGATCACAGTTGTTAGATTTCAAGTGAGGGCTTTCAGACTTCAGAGCTCTTTAATAATGTGTTATTGATCACAGTTGTTGGATTTCAAGTGAGGGCTTTCAGATTTCAGAACTCTTTACTAATCTTTCATCGATTTCATGGCCAGACAGCTCTGCTAGGTCTGCTGGTCCCTTAGGAAAAAAGAGGAAAAGTGGGGAATGCCGAAAGAACAGAGGAAAATATGGGAAAAGAAGGGAGAGAAAAAGATGATGGTGCTAACGATGATGATGATGATGATGATGACGATGACAAACTACTGCGACTGCTGCTGACTGCTGCTTTTGATACTGCTTCAGCTGGTGGTGTTGCTGCTACTTATACTGCTACACCACCACCACCACCTTCACTACTACTACAACTACAACTACACCTACTACTACTACTACTACTACCACCACCACCACCACCACCACCACCACCACCACCACTACTACTACTACCACCACCACCACCACCACCACCACCACCACCACCACCACCACCACCACCACCACTACTACTACTACTACTGCTGCTGCTGCTGCTGCTGCTGCTGCTGCTGCTGCTGCTGCTGCTGCTGCTGCTGCTGCTGCTGCTACAACTACTACTACCACCACCACCACCACCACTACTACTACTGCTGCTGCTGCTGCTGCTGCTGCTGCTGCTGCTGCTGCTACAACTACTACTACTACAACAACAACAACAACTACTACTACTACTACTACTACAACTACTACTACTACAACTACTACTACTACTACTACTACTACAACTACTACTACTATAACAACTACTACTACAACTACTACTACTACTACACAACAACAACTATAACTACTACTACTACTACTACTACAACTACTACTACTACTACTACTACTACTACACTACTACTACTAACTAACTACTACTTACTACAACTACTACTACAACTACTACTACAACTACTACTCTACATACTACTACTACAACTACACTACTACTCTACTACTACTATTAACTACTACTACTACTACTACAACTACTAACTACTACATACTACAACTACTACTACTACTACTAACAACTACTATACTACACTACTTACTACTACTACTACATACACTACTACTACTACAACTACACTAACTAACTACTACTACTACAACTACTACTACACTACTACTACTACTACACTACTACTACTAACTACTACTACTACAACTATACTACTACTACAACTACTACAACTACTACACTACTACTACTACAACTAACTAACTAACTACTACTACAACTACTAACTACTACTACATATACATACTACTACAACTCTACTACTACAACTACATACTACTACTACAATACTACTACTACTATACAACTACTACTACTACCTACTACAACTACTACTACTACTACACTACTACAATACTACTAACTACTACAACTACTACTACTACTTACAATACATACTACAACTATACTATACTACTACAACTAACACTATACTACACTATACTACTACTTACTAAAACTACTAACTACAACTATACTACTAACTACTACTACTACAACTACTACTACTACTACTACAACTACTACTACTACTACAACTACTACTACTGCTGCTACTACCTGTTGCTGCTGCTGCTCCCCCTCCCCCTCCTCCTACCACTACCACCATCAACATTTCTTTTTGTATAAACGTTGCTGTGGAAGGTATACTTTATAATCACCAGCCTGGAAATGACATAATAAATTCAATTATTCAGATTCAGTTTCTCGAAGATTTATCTCTGC
>CM054135.1:100261894-100266894 GCA_028751875.1 Rapana venosa | reverse complement strand
TATTTCCTAACCTAGACATAATGATATACTGTTCGCAGATACATAATAAGTACAATGTCAATTAAGATAGATGAACTTGTAGACATTTAGTTGGACAGATATAGAAAAAAAATATGAGAGAGAGAGATTGACAATGAGAAATTGACAATGACAATGACAAACTCTTATTTGGAGTATAATGGATAAGCACTCATGTGCTTTTTTACATCTAGTCCCCGCCTTTAGGGCCCGGAATACATCATATGATAATAAATTATAATTATCCTCGAAATAAAAGAATTTTGATTTGATTTGCTCTATCTCTCTCTCCATCTCTCTCTCTTAACCTCTCCACGTGAGTCTTTCCGTCTGTCTCTGTCTCTGTCTCTCTCTCTCTCTCTCTCTCTCTCTCTCTCTCTCTCTCTCTCTCTCTCTCTCTCTCTTTCCTATAGTTATATTGAAGTCCTCCAATCTGGGGTATTACGTGACTGTCATCCTGAAATCGAAGACTGAGGCCTCAGAATAAAGCACACGACCAGGACAACCATCCAGTCCCGAGATCCGGCCTTTCCTCTCCACTGTAAGTGCTGACGGTGGAGTCTATCGTGAATCTGCGGGAATCTATCAGCGACAAATGTCACGACTCCAAGAAATGATCGAGGATAGTGAAGGTGAGCTGAAAGTAGGTTACTGTGCTGTGCTGTGCTGTGCTGTGCTGTAGGGAGACGTGAAGCAAGGGACTACCATTGACTATGACTGCTAGCTGAGCGAGGCTGTATGGTTGACATCATTGCCTGGTATTCACTGCATGCATTGTGTTGTGTTTTATGGTATTTATATCACTGTGTTTGCAGTGTCAGTCCAGTCACATCAGATTTGCATGGATGTCACTGTTTTTTTGCTGCGTTCTTAAGTTGTGCTACGCTACACGGCGCGGTATCAAAAGAGAGAGATGCAGACAGACAGACACAGAGAGACAGACGGACAGACAGAGACAGACAGATTGACTGAGGGAACTGGCAATCAACCACGGTAAAGAGAATAAAAATGAGAAAGAGACAGACACACAGAGAGACAGACAGATAGAGAGAGACAGAGACAGAGAGAGCGAGAGACAGAGAGCAAGAGAGAGAGAGAGCGAGACAGAGAGCAAGAGAGAGAGCGAGACAGAGAGAGAGGCAAAGAGAGAGACAGACAGAGCGAGAGAGAGAGAGAGCGAGAACGAGAGAGAGAAAGAGAGAGAGAGAGTATTGTGGTTTTACTGTTACAACCTTTACACTGATTTCAAGTTATTGGCCTAACGTTTGCTGAAGTAACTCCATTATCCCCGTGTGTCCCTTTAAATTCCCATTTTATGGATCACAACACACACACGCGCGCGTGCACGCGCGCGCACACACACACACACACACACACACAAACACACACACACACACAAATATATATATATATATATATATATATATATATATATATATATATATATATATATATATATATATATATATATATATATATATATATATATATATATATATAATATATATATGTAGAGAGAGAGAGAGAGAGATGTGGGGACGGGATACCCTAGTGGTTAGAACACTGCGCTCGCAATCTGAGGATCCGGGTTCGATTCCCGTTCAGGAGATATTTTGCCCTGGAGTTAACATCAGTGCAGAGACCACTCTCCCCAAAAGTCCTTCGGATGAGACTATAAACCCAGGTCCCGCGTGTCAATGCACGCAGAACATCTTGCGCACACGTTACATCCTGTTCCGCTTTTCGTAAGAGTAGGCCAGTGTGTGCCGGTGGGAACAGATGACAGAATTTACAAAACCACATACACACGGGGACTAAATGTAAAAAAGCACAGAAGTGCTTATTCCATTATCCTCGATATAAAAGAATTTTTAAAAATTTTTAATAAAAATATATGATATATATAATTTTATTATATATACAATTATATATATACAGACATAAATACATACAGATATATATAGTTTATTATATATAATGTACATGTGTGTGCACATACTCTCTCTCTCTCTTTCTCTCTCTCTCTCTCTCTCTGGCAGTTTGTTTATGTGAAGCAGACAGCACTGAATTTCTAATTTAATTCACTATCTTCTGTTTACAATATCTTAAGCTTATGTGGCAGCTTGCAGGGCTGCAAGTGTCTAAGAGAGAGGCAGACAGACAGGCAGACAGAGACAGAAAGGCAAGCAGACAGAGAAAGAGAGAGAATGTGTGTGTGGGGGGGGGGGGGGAGATGTCCAGGCCAGAGCGTTTTAACTGAACTGAATGAACAAATAATCCCATCAGCTTGGCGCTGACACAAGTCCATTTCACACCGGCTCTTCTGATATTGATAGAGCACTCAGACTGTGACATGTGTGCCAGAGATCACTAGCACACAATACCACAGAAGTAAAGCATGGTGAATAAAGAGAAGAGGAGAAGAGTGCAGCTGATTGGAAGGAGGCAGTCAGTGACACTGTTGTGAGAAAAGGGCAACCAGATTTTTGGAAAAGAATTCAACAGAGTAGTTCTTTCTTCTTTCTAAAACACTCAGACAGCAACTCATCGTTCGCGTTGTCTGCCATGTGAGCGAAAATGTGTCGCGCTGTCGTTGAGCGCCTGACAAGTCAGGCCCAGCACATCCGACTTCGGCATGGGGGAGAACTGCTACAGTTTAAGTCACAGCGCACCAATCCAGCATAACTCAGTCAGGGCTGCTGGGCCTAGTGCTGAAATGAGTGCATCCCCAATTCCTATACCGAGTCAAGTGTGGTCAGTTCCTGCTGGATTAAGCCCCGCTGGGCTGGACTGGGACAGAGTGAACTGGACAGCAGCTGAGAGTAGCTGAAAGGGGAGGAAACTGACAGCTGTGAAGTGTGAGTGCTGTGCCTAAACGACTTCTCAGAAGTTCAGAACGAAGTTAAATCAATCTGTCATGAGTGAGGCAACGTACTTCAATCAAAAAATCAAACATATCCGAAACCAAATTGTAGAATCATTCATCATATTCACTCATGCAAGGACTGCTTACGCATTGTAATTCTCGTCCGTTTATGTCTATCAAACCAAATGCTGAACTGCAGATCTTTAAGAAGACGACGAAGATGACAGCTACAGCTGACAACTGACGACAAACTCATGCGCTAGCAGGCCCACAAACCTTCACAGGAGCTGGACGCCGGAGAATGGTGAAAGCTGACCCGCTTCAGTGCAGCGTCACCACTGCGTGATGTGTACGTGGACATTGTTATGTAGGAAGTCAGTCAGTGTAAGTGACCAATCCATGGCTCTTTGGCATCATGTGTCTGTGTCAGTTTGTCTGCTTGGGGAACTGCCTGGAGGTGCAAATAGCAGACCAGCAGGCTGACCAAAGTAAGACAGTACGGCTACTCCGTTTCTGCACAGCTGCTAATCGTCTGCCAAGCGTTGCCACCAGGAACGTGATAATCATTGTCTCAAAACTCGTCACTGCCTGCTTCCTAAAGAGCTGTGGTGTCAGGAAACAAACTGAGGGCTGATATTTGCCCAGTAGTTGATCTGTCAACCTTTTTTTCTGGATTCAACCTATAGTTTTCCACGGAACTCATCGCCCTATTTTTAGCTAACTATGCCTGTTCTGCTTAGATTATTCCATTCTGTATCCAGACCCATGTTACCGTTTGTAGTGTTGTGTTGTTATATGACGTATGAAACCTGTTTTGATCTGAACTTCAAAGCCCTCTTCCTTGCCCTTCCATGCTTAGTGCTGGAGTCAAGTCTAGTCACACTATTGTTATCATTGATTTGCGGGAAGAGTAATGAGTATGGAGACTGTTGCCCTGACAGACAGCCAGTAACGTAAGACCTCGCTCAAGATAATATCTGACTACTGAAGAAATCGATAGGCCTATTTTCACTTTAATACCATCTTGCACTTTTAACTAATACCTCCCCTGAGATATACACTTGTATAAATCAAAAGCAGAAAATGAGTTACTTCATTGCACAATATGATTTCCCCAATGTTTTTCTCTGACAGGGTAAATGCCATCTGCTTCTGACATCAGCACCATCATAATTACGGCATGGCCGTCCTGAGTGCTGCCCCAGGAGGCCAGCTGTATGGCAGATGACAAGCTGATGATGATGGTGGAGCCTGGCCCAGGAGGCCTGCTGTATGGCAGATGAGGAAGCTGATGATGATGGTGGAGCATAGCCTGGCCCAGGAGGCCAGCTGTATGGCAGATGACAAGCTGATGATGGTGGTGGAGTCTGCCCCAGGAGGCCAGCTGTATGGCAGATGAGGAAGCTGATGATGATGGTGGAGCCTGCCCCAGGAGGCCAGCTGTATGGCAGATGACAAGCTGATGATGGTGGAGCCTAGCCTGGCCCAGGAGGCCAGCTGTATGGCAGATGACAAGCTGATGATGATGATGGAGTCTGCCCCAGGAGGCCAGCTGTATGGCAGATGACAAGCTGATGATGATGGTGGAGCATAGCCTGGCCCAGGAGGCCAGCTGTATGGCAGATGACAAGCTGATGATGGTGGAGCATAGCCTGGCCCAGGGCACACGGTGAGGAAAGCAGAGGACACGGCGTCAGCCATTCCATGACCTCCCTCTGGAGAGGGCGTCACTGCAGGGTGGTGGTGGCGTCATCTGTCGGCTTCCATGCCTACCATGCAGGAGCACGCTGTGTGCTGCCACTCTTTTGTTGTACTGTACTGTATTGTGTATTGTACTTTATATTGTATACCACTTTCAGTCACGGAAGATGACATTTTCTCTGCGTGAAATAGGGGCGGCTTTTCCCGGGGAAAGAGCGTCACCACAAGAGCTGGAGCTGTGCCCCCATCAAAAAACTAGTCCTGGTTGGGTTACACGCCTATTTTTTCCTATAAGAATGTTGTTTGTTTTTTCCAGGGACAACTCGCCTTTTGCTGTGGGTTCTTTTACATGTGCTGAATGTGCATTGTAATCAGAAACTCGGTTTATTGTCTGATACGAGAGACTAGCAGCTAG
>CM054135.1:100216894-100256894 GCA_028751875.1 Rapana venosa | reverse complement strand
TCTAGCATTCGCAATGATGGATGAAGAAAAAGCAGGAGAAAAAGAAAGAGAGAAGAAGGAGGAGGAGGAGGAGGTGACGAAGAAGAAGAAGAAGAAGAAGAAGAAGAGAAGAAGAAGAAGAAGAAGAAGAAGAAGAAGAAGAAGAAGAAGAAGAGAAGAGAAGAAGAAGAAGAAGAAGAAGAAGAAGAAGAGAAGAAGAAGAAGAAGAAGAAGAAGAAGATAAAGAAGAAGAAGAAGAATGCAAAGTAGAAGAAGAATGCAAAGAAGAAGAAGAAGAACAAGAACAAGAACAAGAAACAAGAACAAGAAGAACAAAAACAAGGGCAAGAGGAGGAAGAAGAAGAATGCAAAGAAAAATGCCAAGAGGAATGCAAAGAAAAATACCAAGAAGAATGCAAAGAAGAATGCAAAGAACAAGAACAAGAACAAGAATAAGAAACGCAAAGAAGAAGAACAACAAGAAGAGCAATGTGATGGTGCGGTAATTAGATTACCTCCCATGTGATCAGAGTGAGGTGCTACTATTTTGGGACACACCTGCAAATTGTGCAGGGTTCTTTTTCCTTGGGTGGTAGTTGAAACCCGTCCATTGCATGCACTTCACCTACATGGTGAAATGTAATAATTATGCAGCCTCTTTATAGAGGCCACATCCTAACAGTGACGCTGTACCCTGTACCCGAGGTGTGTTAAAAAAAGGGGGGACTTCATCTTCTATGTCCACTCTGTTACGACATAAACAAGGAGGATCATGAGCGGCAGCAGTAAGAGCAGAACCAGAGAGAAGGGGAGAAAGATAAAACAATAGTGCAATAGAAACGCAGAATCGAAAGATAGAGATATAGAAGTGAAAAAAAGCAACAACAGGAAAAGAAAAGTTGGATGAATAAAGGAAGAGGAAAGACTGAACGATGGATAAGACGATCCGTGCAACTGTAGTAAAGAGGAGAGGATGGGAAAGGTGCAAAAGAAAGATGAGGAGGGACAAGTTAGAAGGAGCAAAGTTGGAGGCCAGAAGAAGAAGTACACAAGGTCTAGAGAACAGCGAAGTTTTGGAGCGGAAACCCTGACGGGAGCGAAAGTCGGAGAGAAGGAAGATGCAAAGAGGACAGGAAGAACAGACCTGCAAATGCTGGAGAGGGGGAGGGATTAAACAGACAGAGACACTAAACAGAGAAAGAGAGAGAAATAATGATAGAGAGACAGGTGGTCCAAGACAAAGAGAGATACCTTACACACACGCACACATGCTGGCAGAGCATAAGGCATGCGAAAGCCACATCTATCACAAGCGCGTCAAGCGGAGCATGAAAGAATCTGATGAAACACGCACTACAGCACAGCTCTCCCCCTGAACAGGGCAGTCCACAATGCAGCAGCTCATCGGGGAAAAGGCTAAACCTCTCACCTCCTGGGAAGATGGAGACCACAAATGAGATCATGATGATGACAATGGTACGGAGAATTGTGGTGATGATGATGATGATGACAATAGAAAGGAGAATTGTGGTGATGATGGTGATCGTGATGATGATGATCAAGAAGAAGAGGTGGTGGTGGTTATTGTGATGATGGTGTTGATGACAACGACAACAACAAAGATGAAAAGGACGATAGGAGGTATGACATTACATGCTTGAGGCCAGTCAATCATTCACAGTGTTTCATGCATACACACACTCATATACACACATGCACTCACTCACTCAGAGACAGAACACATGAACAAACATCTCGTTTCCTGATGGTAACGTCAGGACTTCATAAGCTTTGTTCACATCGATATGCAGCTCGAGAATAGTCCTCCTCTCTTCGTCATCATCCTCATCATCATCACCATCATCATCGTAATAATTATAACAATAACAACAATCATCATCAACAACAACAGCAACAACTATGGACATCCAAGTAATGAGACAGACAGACAGTCAGACATACAGTCAAAAAAACAGAGCGACTACACATGAAAAAGTGACGACTTTCGATGTCTTGCCGGATAAAAAGAATACGGTGGTTTTATTTGAATGTAAAAATTAAAAATCCAACACAAGCACCACGACTGAAACCAAATGGAGCATTTACGAAAACCAAAAAGAAATGAGTGACTTGGAGAGCAAGAAAACACAAATTGATTAGGATAGCTAGAATGGAGAAAAAGACAACTCAAAACAGACAAGAAGAGAAGAGAGGGAAGAATATAGACAAACAAAACAAACGAGGGGAAGAATAAGAACGAGAAGGATAGAAGACTGAAATTTAGGAGAAGGAGAACACACAAAAGACAAACAAGAAATCAGAGAAAGATTAGGAGAGAAGAAAGACAGAGATAAAGACAACACGAGAAAGAGAGGTGGAAGGAGAGAAGAAAGACAGAGATAAAGACAACACGAGAAAGAGAGGTGGAAGGAGAGAAGAAAGACAGAGATAAAGACAACACGAGAAAGAGAGGTGGAAGGAGAGAAGAAAGACAGAGATAAAGACAACACGAGAAAGAGAGGTGGAAGGAGAGAAGAAAGACAGAGATAAAGACAACACGAGAAAGAGAGGTGGAAGGAGAGAAGAAAGACAGAGATAAGACAACACGAGAAAGAGAGTGGAAGGAGAGAAGAAAGACAGAGATAAAGACAACACGAGAAGAGAGAGGTGGAAGGAGAGAAGGAGACAAGGACTAGATGATAAGGAAAAGAAGAAAAGATGAAGAGGGGAGGAAGGGAGGACAAATGAAGTAAGACATTACAGAGAAAGAGAGAAAGTGAAGGAGCTGGACAAGAAGAAGACAGAGACAGGGGAAGCAAAAAAAAAAAAGGCTCAGCAGCAAGAGGAGCACAAAGTGTAAGGAAGATGTGAGAATGCAGGGGGAAGGAAAGCTTTCTGAAAGGCCAAAAGTGGAAGAGTGGAAATCAACAAAAAGGCCAGAGAAATGAGAGGAGGGAAGGAAGAAGCTAAAAGCAGAAAAGAAAGGAACAAGAATAGGTAGAAAATTTAAGGACACGGAAAAGAAGATAAAAAGGAAGAGAGAAAAGTTAAACGGAAAAAAATGAGGAAGACGAAGATGAAAATGAGGTCAAGGGAGCCTGGCTTGTGACCGGAAGCGCTGACGTAAACATGGCTTGAAAAAAACTGGTTAGAAAGTCAACCAAAAAAACAAAGGATGAACAAAAATGCAAAAGAGACAGACAGACAGACAATACGACAGACAGAGACAGACATACAGACAATACAGAGACAGACAATACAGACAGAGACAGACATACAGACAATACAGACAGACAATACAGACAATACAGACAGACAGAAACAGACAGACAATACAGACAGACAGACAGTCAGAGACAGACACACAGAGAGACAGACAGACAATACAGACAGACAGAGACAGACAGACAGAGACAGACACAGAGAGAGACATACAGACAAAAACAGAGGCAGACACAGAGACACACGGAGACAGACATACAGACAGAGGAGAGACAGAGAGAGACGGAGAACAAACAAACAAACACACACACACACACACACACACACACACACACACAGCAGAAGAATGTATTAAAGGCCGTGGCTGATTTAAAATCGGAAAGCTTCTCACACGATGCATCAATTAGAAACAAAGGGCCCGTATCTCTTAACTGATACCACGTGTACCACAACTTCCGGAGGAGGTAAGGAGTGCTGAAGGTGCACAACCCACCAGGGCTGGAGATAGCTGGCCCTCCTGACAAATGACGACTTATTCACCCACATTGTACATGCCCGCACGCGCATGCTAACGTACACATACACACACACACCACACACACACACACACACACACACACACGCACACACACACGCACATGGGAACGGGACAGCCTGGTGGTTAGAGTGATGCGCTCGTGATCTGCTGACGCGGATTCGAATCTCGTTCAAGAGGATTTTTCCTCTGGAGTTAACATCAGTGCCGACTCCACTCTCCTCAAAAGTCCTTCGGATCAGACTATAAACCGAGGTTCCGTGTGCGAACGCACGCAGAACATCTTGAGCACACATTAAAACCTGTTCCGCTTTTCGGAAGAGTAGGCCATGTGTGCCAGTGGGAACGGATGATAAATTTTATAAAACTGCATACACACGGGGACTTGATGTAAAAAAAAAAAAAAAAGCACATGAGTGCTTATTCCACTATCTTCGAAATAAAAGAATAAAATAAGTAAATAAATAGATTTAAAAAATATCACTCTCACAAACATACAAACATACATACATACATACATACATACATATATACATGCATACATACATACATACATTCATTCATCCATCCATCCATCCATCCATCCATCCATACATATATACATACATACATCAATACATCCATCCATACATACATACATACAAACAAAGAGATACATACCCACACAAACAAATAAACAAACAAACAAACACACACACACACGCGCGCGCGCGCGCGCGCGCGCGCGCGATAAGCATACACGTACTGTTTACATCTAATTTCTGCCCTAGTTGTGGAGTATATCATGGTTTTATACACTTGTGATGCAGAAAACCGTAAGGTTATGGCAAAAAGAAGAGTCCTCAACCAATAATCATCATCTCGAACAAAACAAAAAAGAGAGAGGCAGAGAGACAAACAGACAGACAGAGACAGAGAGTGAGACAGACAGAGACAGAGTCAGAGAGACAGAAAGAGAGAGAGAGACAGACAGAGAGACAGACAGACAGACAGACAGACAAAGAAAGAGATAGATACAGACAGCCAGACAGAGAAACAGACGGAGATTGTACAGTCTTGCGGAATGAAGCTGCCTCCCTTCAGGGGACACCAGCAGCAGCCCACATCAGCATGACGCAGCGCTGAACACTGAGTTGTAGCTGTGGGCCCTTGTGCGTTTCTCTCTGCACCTAAAGGTCCATTTTTTGCAGAATGTTGCCAGGCAAGCGGCTTGTTGCCCTAGGGTGTTTTCCGTGTCTGCTGTCATGCATGGGGTTTCTGTGCATCGTCTTTACATGCAAAGAGAACACCCAGCTATGACTTAAAGTCCGGTGCAGTGTGGCGGAACATTTAGAAAAGAGAACGGTCTGGTTTGGAGGGATTTAAACCATGGACCTTATGCTTTCTGGACGATTGGCTGAATTCAGCTCTAATACTCCCAGCCTGTCTCGTTGTCGCTGTTGTCAATTGTTGTTGTTGTTCTAGCTTTTGTTCTTCTCTTCTGTGACGTGCAGGTGCTGCTGACATCGAGAGCGCTCTCTCTCTCGCTCGCTCTCTCTCTCTCTCTCTCTTCTCTCTCTCTCTCTCTCTTCTCTCTCTCTCTCTCTCTCTCTCTCTCTCTCCCCTCTCTCTCTCTCTCTCTCTCTCTCTCTCCCTCCCCTCTCTATCTCTCTCTCTCTCTCACGTGCTTGAAAAACACAGCAAACCTTGGCATTGAAAATTAGGGACAAAAAGACGTATAGAAAAGGAAGGGCAGAAAACCCCAACTACACCCGAACACCTCAATTACACAAAACGGTATTAATGGCTGTGGAACAGAGCATCCACTTTTAGGTGCTTGTACAGAAAGAGTGTAATCATCATCACCAGCTGACTCATGAACTTCTCTCAAACAGAAGCAGTTTCTATGACCAGCACTCTCTTTCTCTTTCGGAGCGATTACTTCGGGTGCAACTGAAGCTTAATATTGGAACATTGGAACATAACAAGGTTTCTTGTTGTTGGGTGTTCCTCAGTTTAACACCCTGGGGTCATCCACAACATGCACTCTGTCTCACTCATCCCACCAGCACTCACTGTAAGGTCATAGTCCTCACTGGATGAGAGGTTTGCGTGTGTGGCTGTTGTCAAGTACCTCGCCATGCAAGTAGGCATCCTTCGGCTTTATAGAGGACTTTTTTGGCCAAGAAATCTTGCTGCGCTAAGAGTTTGTCATAGAGGAATACCATCTTTGATTACCATTTTATAGTAATCAGTATTACACTTGCTTTTTGATTACTCAATAAATATAAAAGCTCTTGACGTTGCAATGTTATCTTTAATATTAACAATAATTATAGGTCTTTAACATCCAGATGTTGTATATGTGTTGCCAGTGCGAATGCTGGAGTGTTGGTGCGCGCACTCTGTGTATGTGAGAATGTGTGTGTGTGTGTGAGTGTGAGTGTGTGAGTGTGTGTTGCGTCTGTCTATCTGTCTGTTTATCTGTCTGTCTGTCTCTCTGTACGCATCTGTCTGTGAAGTGTGACTTTTGTATTCATTTATTTTATTTATTTTGTACTACTTTAAGTCACAGCAGATTATGCGTGCATAAACGTATGCCAGTGCGAATACTGGTGTGTGGGTACGTATGAATGCGGTCGTTCATGCGTCTGTGTGTGCGTGGATATGACTGTGTACCTGTACGTCAGTGTCACTGATTCACATAGTGTTGTTGTAGACATGGTACAGGTCCTGGGTACAATATTCTTTATGATGGCGTCAATAATGATTGACGACAATGATGACCTCGACTATATGATAACAATGATGACGTCGACTATATGATAACAATGATGACGTCGACTGTATGATAATAATGACGTCGACAATGATGATAATGACAATGATGATAGTGACAGTGAGCGGTAATAATAGAAAATATAGTAGCAATACCAGCAGCAGTTGTATAAGTTGTAGTAGTGGTGGTAGAAGTAGTAGTAGTAGCAGCAGCAGCAGCAGCAGCAGCAGCAGTAGTAGTAGTAGCAGCAGCAGCAGCAGCAGCAGCAGCAGCAGCAGTAGTAGGTAGTCGCAGTTGAAGCAAGGATAGTCATTGCGGAAGCAACATTAGCTACACGTGGGTGTGTGTATCCGCTAACTGACATCATAATCTGGCTCTTCTGGCTGGTCTGCCAGCATCATTAATCCACTCCCTTCAACGTATACAAAACTCTGCAGCTCGACTTGTTCTTAGAAACAAACAATCTTAGCACATAACTCTTCTCTTGCAATCTCTCTACTGGATGCCTGTGCCACAGGCAGTTAACTATAAGATCAGTACCCTTTGTTACAAATGTCTCCACAAAACAGCTCCCTACTACTTCTGTGACTGTCTTCACCTATACACTCCTTCTCGTTCCCTCCGCTCTAATACCTTGTGCTTAAGAATATCGAGATTCAACCAATCCACTGTTGGCCGTCGCTCTTTCTCTGTTTCTGGTTCAGTGATCTGGAGTGACCTCCCTCTCTCCCTTCGCCAAAAGCCTACTTATGACACTTTTAAATCCAGCCTCAAGACATTTATTCCAAATCTGATTTTTCCCCTCTTGTTTCATGTCAAATCTATTCCTGCCTAAAACAGCCAAAATCTCATCACCCTGTCAAAGTGCATAACCTTTGTGTGTGTGTGTGTTGTTGTTGTTGTCTTCGATTTTACGTCTGTTCACTCTCAGTGATATTAGACGAGAAAAAAAAAAACACATATATACAAGGGGTGTATGAGTATTGAGGTGGTGGTGGAGGCCCTACTGAAAAAAGCGAAGGGGGAAAAATAGTCTAATCATGAAAAGAAACCGCACAAAGCAAAAGATACAATATAAAATAAAAAAAATTAAAAACCGAAACAAAAACATAAAAAGTGATTAACGTTAATGAAACTATAACAAATGTCCTATAGGACTCTGCCAGAGACCTTTTGCAATATCAAATGCCAAATTCAAGTTATTGTGTGTGTGTGTGTGTGTGTGTGTGTGTGTGTGTGTGTGTGTGTGTGTGTGTGTGTGTGTGTGTGTGTGTGTGTGTGTGTGTGTGTGTGTGTGTGTGTTACATCCAGCCTCCGTGTGTATGCGGTTTTGTAAGCTGTCATCTGTTCCCACCGGCACACAATGGCCTACCCCTACGAAAAGCAGTGTGTGTGTGTGTGTGTGTGTGTGTGTGTGTGTGTGTGTGTGTGTGTGTGTGTGTGTGTGTGTGTGTGTGTGTGTGTGCGTGTATGTACACTTGAATTTGTTAACTCTGTTAATTGTTATTGGTTGTATGTGTAGGGGTGTGTTGAATGCAAGCGCTTTGATTTTTTTTTTGCAAGATATAGCGCTATATAAATTCGATTTATTATCATTATTATGATTATGCAGTTAGCTTACATTGCCTTGTGTCTGTCGCAGCAAATGCCCTTTCTGCTTTGTTTTATCCATTTTTACTGGCTTTGAAGATTTTCCTTAATGTCAAACCAGTACCACAATAGCTTTTCTCTCGCCGTAATCAGCAGAATGTCTCCATCAACCACAGTCAAGTTGCAGACTGATTTATTGACGACTACATGGAAAAGTACAGACAGCTGTTGGCCGTGTTGCCACTGGGGCCGGTCCTGGCCGTGTCTGTCATATTGCCTGTCAGTAGAGAGCGATGCCAGACTGACGGGGGCGGGGACCTGACTATTTACACACCCTCCCCCATACTCCCTCATCCTCCCCCCCCCCTCTACACACAGTGTGCAGGGAAGAATTCACTCACACATACACACGCATGCACGCCCGCCCCCAGACACACCCACAGAGAGAGAGAGTGGAGGGTGGGGGGGGGGTACTCTTGCAGATGTTAAAACCCTTTCTGTTTATTTGTTTTCATAGACTCGCTTTACGTTCCATGCCCTACAGTTTCTCAGTTTAAAAAAACAACAACACATTAACAATTACCTGAAATACAATAAAGAGTATTTTGCATGTCGGAGCTGTTAGAGTAATCTCTCAATTTTAGCAGATACAGACAAGTCCACCCACAATACAATATTTTTTTATAATAATAATAATTATAATAATAATGTATGGAATTTATATAGCGCTGAATCTTGTAAAGTAAACAAATCAAAGCGCTTGCATTCAAATCATTCACACGCATGCAACCATCCATAAATATCAAGTTAAACAAATATCAAATTTATATACACAACACACTTAGGTGGGGGTGGTGGAGGTGAAGGCAGCTATTGAGAAGTAGAAACACATAACAGGGGAAGATCTCAAGTTGAGTATAAGTGCGTGAAGAGTGAAACGAGTTTTACTTGCGTGAAGGTGGTCTTACACTGGATGCCACCAACAACTGTTTGATAAATGGACAGAAAGGAGAACAGCGTTACACTGGATGCCACCAACAACTGTTTGATAAATGGACAGAAAGGAGAACAGCGTTACACTGGATGCCACCAACAACTGTTTGATAAATGGACAGAAAGAACAGCGTTACACTGGATGCCACCAACAACTGTTTGATAAATGGACAGAAAGAAAGGAGAACAGCGTTACACTGGATGCCACCAACAACTGTTTGATAAATGGACAGAAAGGAGAACAGCGTTACACTGGACACCAACAACTGTTTGATAAATGGACAGAAAGGAGAACAGCGTTACACTGGACACCAACAACTGTTTGATAAATGGACAGAAAGGAGAACAGCGTTACACTGGACACCAACAACTGTTTGATAAATGGACAGAAAGAAAGGAGAACAGCGTTACACTGGATGCCACCAACAACTGTCTGATAAATGGACAGAAAGGAGAACAGCGTTACACTGGATACCAACAACTGTTTGATAAATGGACAGAAAGGAGAAGGGAATGCACACTGCCCTCCACACACTGTGCTGCAATCAGTACTGCCATCACCAGTCCTCCTAAATTTTGCAATACCTGTCGGCCCTCCGGTCTCTTGTGGGCCATAAATCTGCTATTACAGTTTCTCTCTCTCTCTCTCTCTCTCTCTCTCTCTCTCTCTCTCTCTCTCTCTCTCTCTCTCTCTCTCTCTCTCTCTCTCTCTCTCTCTCTCTCTCTCTCTCTGTGTTTGTGTGTGTGTGTGTGTGTGTGTGTGTGTGTGTGTGTGTGTGTGTGCGTGCACGCGCACTCGCACACACATACATGCACGAACGTACTCGTGTAGGCACTTGAACGTGTAAATGTGCGTGTGCACGCACACACGCCTACACACACACTCTTGCAAACGCATTCACTTTATGCCCGAGTAAAACACACACACACACACTACATTCACACCTACAGCACAACACTCTACCCCTATCCTCCCCTCCCCCCCCCCCTACACACACATACCACCATTATCACCACCATCACCATCACCATCACCACCCCCACCACCCCTCTCAGTGTTATCTGCTTCATAAGATTAGGTGAGGAAGGGGAGGGGAGGAAGGGGAGGGGAGGGAAGTGGCAGAGAGGGGGGAGGAATACCTGCAGTCCTGCCCTCATCCTCTGCAGCCCTCAGATAAGCCTCTGCCCAAACCACAGGCCGCACTCTGTAGTTAGCTGCTGTCACTTTGCCCTCTGCTTTCCTATCGTACGTACACTGGCATTCATACCGTACGGCACCTAGTAAGGCATCCATCCAGAAATGATAGCGTGAAACACTAGCCAGTGACTGAAAATCCGTGTGATTTTGCACACATCTAATAGATTTGAATGTTTGTCAGCAAACACTGTACTCCCTTCCCCCCTTAGTCATAGCTTCTAACCACAATAACAAGCTTTCGTGGGGTCAACACTGTAAGAACACAGCGTATCCTTATCCGATGATCATGTCTAATTTTCTCGTGACAAATCTGTGTATTTTTCTATGTCCTCAATCTCTAAACAAGCACACAGTGCATTTTTTTCATACTTAAAAAAAATCTGTGACAATCAGTAGAATTTTTTCGACTAGCACTCTATAGTACATGGAAGATAAATGTGGAGTGTAGCCAAATCCACCACTGCCACAGCGGTTTCAGGCTGCAATCTACCTTTAACTTTATACCATTTAGCTATAACTGTCCGATAAATGTATTTGGGACACAAATAAACATGATAAGCAGTTCATACAAAACGCATTGTACCTCTTTATTTTTCTTTTCCAGCGCTACTTACACACTTTTGGGCGTGGAGGTTTTTTATGCGCTTTACCATAGGTTCATTCATGTAACCATTTTTCTGTCGGCTACTAGCCTCTTAAACGAAATGCATAAGCAGGAGATGTAGATCGCAGAAGCAAAACAAACAATCAAACAAACAAACAAACCCCCAGACGGCAGTTTTACTCTTTTCAATACTATATTGCATCTTTTTACTTCATTATGTCTACCTCTGCAACAAAAGAGAATATGAATCAAAAGATACGGAGCTCATCTTTATGGTAACTTTGTAAAGAAGACACATAAAGGTGGGTATTGAGGCGACGATTAAAAACACGTTGAAATAGATCTGTCAAACCATGCTGTTGTTTCCCTGTCAATAACCCTTTTTGGAAAGTCTCCCAAATTCAGTTCCCTTTAGTGTCGAATTCTGCAAGCTGGTGTCATAATGTGTGCAAATGATCTCCTACGGTTCAAACTATTAACAAACACATATAATATCTGCAACGTTAGTTGTTTAGCCAAATGCTCTGACAATGCCTTAACTACACGCCAGGTATTTCCGTCTATCCACAACCCATTGGCATTGACATGAAGTACACAGCCTTTCTTGGCATGCATGTGTGATCTTCTGCCTGCCTGCAGGTTTGCTCCTAAGTCACCCTGACACGATGCAGAAAGCAACACTGTCCAGAACACACAGCAGCTCCATCCCCAGCCAGTTTGTTGCTGTACCAACTCTGCTGTACCTGTCTGGTGTGAAGCAGTCTTACAGCTAGAAAGCACTCTCATAACGTGGGTATTAATGAACAGCCATGCCACAAACCTAGTAATCCCTAGTGTCACCCGTCAGGGAGACTGTAGATGTCTGGACATGCAGTCGAATAATCTGACCAAAGAAAGAGATGCAGCTTTTCTGCGATTATCCTTGAAAATAAATTGCTGTATTTCAGCAGCCCATCATGTGTGTGCGTGTGTGTGTTGTTGTCTTCGATTTTACGTCTGTTCACTCTCAGTGATATTAGACGAGAAAGAAAAAAAACTATATATAAGGGGTGTATGATAATTGAGGTGGTTGTAGAGGCCCTACTGAAAAATGCGAGGGGGAAAAAGTAGTCTAATCATGAAAAGAAACCGTGCAAAGCGAAAGATACAATAAAAAATATTTTTAAAAAAAACACACCACAGAAACAAAAACATAAAAACTGATTAACGTTAATGAAACTATAACAAATGTCCTATAGGACTATGCCAGAGACCTTTTGCAATATCAAATGCCAAATTCAAATTATTGAATATGCTTCTAAGGGAGTTTTCAGAAAATTGAGGTAAAAAAGCTTTCGTATTCTTACATTCAAATATTATATGAGTATTAGAAATATTCTCACCACATAGACATTTACTGTTTCTACTGAATTTGGTTACGAATGCATTAAGTTTTATTCTATAAAACAAACTATTCACTCTTCTTGCTGTGGAGATATTTGAACAAGCCTTAGAATGGCTCACGACTCTTGTTTTATCAGTTTTGATGACAGATCTGTTTAGAAATCTCTCTTTTAGGTGATACGTTTCTGTGACCTTTTTCCATGATGTTTGTTCTAATAAGTGGTAGCCCTCTTGTAATGATAAAGGTACGTGCAATGTTGCTGATTCCCGTTCATGCTTTGCTCCTCTTTTAGCAGCTCTATCAGCCCACTCATTTGGAAAGAATCCACTGTGTGAAGGCACCCAACAGAAAGTGACACTTGTGCCCTTTAAGGTTAAAAGGTGTATGACATGATTAATCTCTAATGCAATGTTTGAAGTTTTCTTGTACCACAA
Organism: Rapana venosa; assembly: GCA_028751875.1. NCBI lineage: Eukaryota > Metazoa > Mollusca > Gastropoda > Neogastropoda > Muricidae > Rapana > Rapana venosa. The sequence goes on along the minus strand of CM054135.1, from coordinate 100,244,197 downwards.
GGATTTTAAAGCATACAATACCGACTTAGAATCAACACAAATAAGGATTTGAAATATACACAATGGCAAATCAAGAACATAATTTAGAGCCATTAAAACTGCTACTAATTCCGCGGTAAAAATCGAATGATGTTTACCAACATAAAATGATTTTTCAATTTTTAAAGATGGTATAACAAAAGCTGAACCTGTTTCTTGATTATCCAGACGTGATCCATCTGTATAAATTTGTAAATGATGAAAATACTTATGATGGATGTGGGATCGAACATCAGAAACCATAATGTTCAGATTCTCATTCTTTTTTGCATTAGTTACCTCTATGTCGAAGTATGCTCTATTCATCTCCCACGATGGGCAAGGTAATATTGCCTCTCGTTTGTCCATTCTGTGTTGATTGACATTAGAATTTTCCACTAGATCAGACACATATGTGTTAATGGGCATTAAAGAAGATATATCTTTTGCTCTTTTAGGAAACTGTAGTTCAGATTTTACTTCTACTTCCTCAGAAATGAAATTATCAGTTTTTCTGTTTCTAAGAACATATTTGGCACATGCCAGTTGACATGCGTGTGTGTGTGTGTGTGTGTGTGTGTGTGTGTGTGTGTGTGTGTGTGTGTGTGTGTGTGTGTGTGTGTGTGGTGTGTACACCATTGAAAAGTAAAAATGTATTGTGTATCACTTTAAGTCATGACATGAAGACAAGTGTACGTGCAAGTGTTCGCATGTACGTGCAAGTGTTCGCATGTACGTGCAAATATGTGCACGCGCAAAGCAAAGAACCCGTGGTACATATTCTTCTTTCTTCACTTCGTTTACTTCTCTTCAGAGTTTCTCCTTGTCTCATTTTGGCTTTTATACCTCTGGTCTGGCCCATACAGAAGTTGGAGTTAATTCCAGTGTTCCTCTCTTCCCCCAGCGTTGACAATCGGGGACAGTGATGCATCTTTCCAGGGGAAGCGAAATTCTCCATGGACTGCATACACCCTGACAAACACCGCTCTTTCTGTCTCTGCTCCTTCTCCTTCTTCTGCCTCACTTCTTGTCTGCACTGTGTGTACTTTAGGCCTGTTTATTTTGGTCACCTCAGACGCAAGAAGTAAACAGAAATATAAAGACAGTTATATTTTTTCTTTCATGGCAAAAAAGGGCAAAGGGCCATAATTTCATCCTTGGCTTAGAGTTATGTACGCTGGTGCATTTCGAGAGAAATAAAAAGTTATCTTCCTCGTTTACTTTCCAAAGAATCTTCTCTTGCGCTGAATTTTTTTTTTCGTGTGAAAAGAAATAAACTTAGGAAAGATAGAAAAGAAAGAAAAAAGACAGAAAGAGAGAAAGAAAAAGAAAAAGAAGAAACAATGAAGGATACAAAGAAGAGGGGAATGAAGAAGGACGAAAAGAGGAGATGGATGGAAAGGTGGAAAGGGATGGAAAGGAAAGTGAGAAGATAGAAAGAATGAAAGGAAACAAAGAAGGTGAAAAGCTGAAATGAAAGGAACGAAGTAAATAGAAGGGAAAAATTAGAAAAGAAAAAATGAAAAGAAAGAAAAACAAAAGCATAAAGATATGACCAAGAGAAAAAAATGCCAAAAACAGACAGGCACGCGGACAGACAGACAGGCAGACAGAACATCAGACTTACAGAAAGACAGACAAAGAGAGAGACCACTTTCAATCTGCTAAATAGAAAGAAACCAAACCGTGGACGGAAATAACTTCAGCGTCATCAACATTGTGGGACTACAAAAAGATATCCCAGAGGTTGCTTTTCACAACTTCACTGCTGCATCTTTAAAGGGGAAAATGTAGACATACCATCAAAACAGATAGCGATCACCTCGCTCTTTTTTTTGTTACAGTGTATTCATCCTGTTTTATACTTTGTTTATTTAAGAACACTACCGTTTCTGCATGCAGGGCTTTCTAACACTGCATAATTTTACGACGATAGGCAGAAAGGGACTGTCACTGAATTATGACTTCACTGATCAAGCATTTGTGAGGAAACGAGCATAATTCTTGGGAACAAATAAAACACTGAGCAGAAAATGTCCTTCCAGCAAGTACACGCATATACTTAAAGCTGGGAGGAATCCCTAAGAGTAGTGTGATAGCTTCTTTTACACCACTGAACAATCCCCAGTGTTTTCACCTCAAAACACACTCACTCATACACATGTTTACACACACCCACACACAAGCGCTGAGACACTTAATATCCACACCAACAATCACACAACATAATACACGAAAGCACATGAATACTAAATGCAAGAGCAACAAAGCCCAGTAAAGTATACATGCAAGTAGACTCACAGACAGAAATTATGCAGACTGCTTCACAAAACACATTTTTTTGTATTTTATTCTTTTATATCGAGGATTATGGAATAAGCACTTATGTGCTTTTATACAGCCACTCCCCGTGTGTTTGCGGTTTCATAAATTTTGTCATCTGTTCCCACCGGCACAGAATGGCCTACTCTTATGAAAAGCGGAACAGGACTTAACGTGTGCGCAAGATGTTCTGCATGCGGTCGCACACGGGACCTCGGTTTATAGTCTCATCCGAAAGACTTTTGGGGAGAGTAGAGTCGGCACTGATGTTAACTCCAGAGGAAAAATCCTCTTGAACGAGAATCGAACCCGGGTCAGCAGATCACGAATATATCACTCTAACCACCAGGCTATCCCCTCCCCGTCCCCCCCTCTCCCATCCCCACCCCCACCGTGTAAGGAACTAAGCAGAATTCTCGGGAGAAACTAAAAAACTGAGCAGAATCTTTTATTCCAAAAAATGCATGCATTCAAGCAGTTTTTGGAAGTAGCACAATATCTTCTTTTTCAAGACTGAACAATCTGAGGGTTTTAGCCTTCAAACATCCTCCCTCATACGGGAGCTGAACCCTCCCGTGTGTAAGTGCTGACACACAACAATAAATAAATAAATATATATATATATATATATATAGATATATATTATATATATATATATATAATATATATATATATATATATATATATATATATCAAACAAACAATCATAGCATCACACTTGAAAGCACATCAGTACTGAACGCAAGAGCAATAAAACCCAATAGGGTATACAGACAGACAGACACACAGACGGACACCAGACAGACTGATAGTCCAAAGACTAAGTCAGAGAGTGAGGAAGAGACACTAACAATCATAGTTTGAGATGATTTTTAAACGTATGTGTGTCGCGTTGTGATGTGTTGAGAAGTGGATGACATGTGTTAGAGAGTGTAGTCCAGATCGACTAGCAGATGTCTGTGTGTAGTCAGTGAGTGAGGAAGAGACCAAAATCGTGGTTGAGAGATTTTTTGTCTGTGTGTGTGGTGTGTTTGTGTGTGTGTGTGTGTGTGTGTGTGTGTGTGTGTGTGTGTGTGTGTGTGTGTGTGTGTGTGTGTCTGTGTGTGCTGTGTCTGTGTCTGTGTGTCTGTGTGTGTTGTGTGTCTGTGTGTGTATGTGTCTGTGTGTCTGTGTGTGTGTGTGTGTCTGGGTGTGTGGTGTGTTGTGTGTTGGGTGTGTGTGTGTTGGGTGTGTGTGTGTCTGTCTGTCTGTCTGTGTCTGTTGTGTGTGTGGGTGTGTGTCTGGTGTGTGTTGTTGTTCTGGTGTGTGTGTGTCGTGTATCTGTGTGTGTGTGTGTGTGTCTGTCTGTTCTGTCTGTCTGTGGTGTGTGTGTGTCTGTGTGTGTGTGTGTTCAAGTCATGCATGCCACTCTTCATTGGGGTGTACAGACAGAGACACCCCCCGGCAGCTCCCGGTGCTCACCATTTTCGTTTCTTGTTGCTCAGCTTGCCGAAGAAGGTGGCCGCCGCCACGCCCGCTTTTTTCCGCGCCACTTCACACTGAGACTCCTTCCACTTCCGGTACAACCTCTGCCACAGCAAACTCATGGTGGCGGCTGGGTGGCTTCCTGTGAAGAATCACTGTGGCTTCCTGTGAAGAATCACTGTGTGAAGAATCACGTGACTTCCTGTGAAGAATCACGTGACTTCCTGTGAAGAATCACGTGACTTCCTGTGAAGAATCACTGTGTGAAGAATCACTGTGTGAAGAATCACTGTGACTTCCTGTGAAGAATCACTGGCTTCCTGTGAAGAATCACTGGCTTCCTGTGAAGAATCACTGTGGCTTCCTGTGAAGAATCACTGTGACTTCCTGTGAAGAATCACTGTGAAGAATCACGTGGCTTCCTGTGAAGAATCACGTGACTTCCTGTGAAGAATCACGTGGCTTCCTGTGAAGAATCACTGTGGACTTCCTGTGAAGAATCACGTGACTTCCTGTGAAGAATCACGTGACTTCCTGTGCGGGGCAGGTCCCTGGTCTCCTGGGCAGGTCTGGCTTCACCTCGGAGGGGCTGGTGAAGCCCTAGAGAAGGCCTGGCGGGGTTGGGTAATCCTTCAGAAATCTATCTCCCCATTCACAATGTCAAGCATAGGACTGTCAGTGCTGATTCCTAGTATTTGTTTGAGTCAATAACTAACACTTGCAACAAGTGAAAGCAATAAAAAAAAATAATAAAAGAAGATAATGATGAATATTGATTCTGTCACCAATTCATTTATGTAGACTTTTTTAATTGATTGTGAAATCAAGAGAAATGAGTTAATATTGTTTTCTTTTCCTAAGACTCATCACACCTGTAACATGTGTGGTGTCACTCGGATTTCATTACTAGCATAAAACGCTGTGGATAAGATAAGTGCAGTATCGCGTCTGCTACAGCACCAGTATTTTTTGTTTGCTTGTTTGTTTCATATTTTACTTTTTGTTTGATAAAAAAGAGCACTTTGTTGCGAAACCCAAATGGATAACAATGGATATTCGTCCACTTAATATGGATGCCAATACTGACTTTCTTTCAATATGTTTGCCAACCATAGGGTTAAATTATCCATCTAAATTTCAGGCAAGGAAGGGTTAAGCCATCCACGTCATTTTAGTAATGTTCACAAAAGCACACTTTATTGCAATGTAGCGGAAAAGCCATTAAAAGGCGAATTGAACAAAGACTAAGAAACGTCATGGTCAAAGTCAATGTTAAAGTTTACCAGAGGGCAAAACAGCTCTGCCATGAGGAGCTCTAGAAACAAACCACGTCACTAAAAATCAAGGTGGACCACACCCACATCAAACACAGACCGCCATTGCACATGGACCACGGTATGTAGTCAATGACAGATTGCAGTTGAAGTTGTTCCCAGGTAATTGCTTCCATGGGAGCCGGTCACTTCTGAAGGGGTTAAACACTGCACACAACACTGGAGCAATCCATGTCACACTGTTTGGGTTGAAGTCGCTGAAAACTGGAATATTCCGGATTATTGCTGTAATCACTGGACAATGTCTCAGGCTGTTGTCTGGTACAGAGCACATCCACTTCAAGTTACCAGTCCGGCAGTAATCAACCAAACACTTGTTTATACAAGACACTCTGGTTGCAAAAGTATGAATAGTCAGTGAATAAGCGCATGTTGAACATGCACCGGCGCCCTCACATTTACACACACACAATAATATATGTGAAGGTAAATGAAGTGAATATTTACCACATCACCGCGGAAGCAAAATCAGTTGTTTGTTTATCAATCCTACGCCATTTGTACAATCAGTAGAACAATAATGTCGGTACAAGTCACTTACAATATAAAAAAAAGTTACACAGTTATCATCCGTTTCAGTTTGTACAAACACGACCACTTACTACACAATATATCTCCACTTTTTTATATACAACAATTGTCACATTTCCGAAACGTGTCACTAATACATATTTCAATATAATAATTAAAAAAAACACCACGTTCTCATCCAAACTCACATCAGATGTAAATCTCACCAGTTCACACAACCTTGAACATGGCACACCCCAAAAATGCCTGCACATAAGAGAGAAAAACACAAGTAACGAACCAGGAAATGCCTTCCCACAGACAGTTCCGGCATCAGAGTGGCATGGCCCATCAGGACAGTGTACTGGGCAGGCAGTGGCAGGCAGTGCACAGAGACAGGAGGGCTGACTGGCGGCGCTGGGAGGTCCAGGGCGCTGAGAACCTCAGCATCAGCAGCGGCAGCAGCGGGGATGTGGCAGCGGCAGCAGTGCCATCAGCCGAGCAGGGATGGAGAGAGGGTGGGAGGGGGAAGCAGCCAGCACTGTGGCTAGGTGTGTGATAGAACTATTTGCCATCGCTGGCTCCGCCTCTCTCTGTTACTGTTTCTGTTTGTCTGTCTATCTGTACGTCTGTGCCTCTTCAGTTGATCTTTTACACTTTATCAGAGTGCCTGTCATTGTTTTTGTCTGGCTGTGTGTCTGTCTGCCCTTCAATCGATTTCTTATACTTCGTGTGAGTGTGATTGTTTTTTGTCTTCTGTCTCACTGTATACAACCTCCCTGCCTTTCTGTCCCTTTTGATATGTCCCTGAGCACGTGTGTGTGTGTGCGCGCGCGTGTGTGTGTGTGTGTATGTGTGCGCGCGCGCGCGATTGCGCACGCAAAAAGAGATGAAAAGGTAATTATATAATTGTATAGTGTATGTATGTGTGTGTATATGCGTGTATGCGTGAGAGTATGTGTTTTCACAGACATGCATAAAAAATGTGCATGAGTACGTGTCTCTATGTGTACTTACAAACTGTTTCCAAAAACGTGGATGGAATCCCGTCAGAGCTTATTTAGTACACTACTGCTGCTTTCCCTGAATAGACTAGAGAGTATGCTGCAAGAATGACGTATCTGTACTCAATAATGCAGGAGAGATAGCTCTTTCTGGCGCATAACTGACAGACGTTATCAACCTTCAGCAGCACTGGGTGATCAGACAGACAGACAGACAGACAGGCAGGCAGGCACTCTGGCTCCTTCAGTACAATCTGCATACGTCCACTAAACCACTGACACTTATCGTGCTTGACATTCAAATCACAAACGCTTCGCGTGATTGGCTGTGTAGAACCGCTAACGTGCTCTGTGATTGGCTATGCCTCCTGTATAATCACCGCCATGTTCCGTAACTGTTATCTTCCCTGTAGATTGTATCCCTGGTGAGGAGAGAGAGAGTGGAGATGGACGGACAGACAGAGAGAGACATAGAGAGAGAGAGAGACAAGAGAGACAGAGAGAGGCACAGAGAGAGACAGAGAGAAATTTTCTGAGGGTAATAGAATATGTGGAAGACGTTTTTACACACAGCCCTAGAGGGAAAAATATGCAAACAGACGAACATGTAGACGAAATGAAGAGAGAGAGAGAGAGAGAGAGAGAGAGAGAGAGAGAGATTTTGTCCTGAGGGTAGTGGAATATGACTGTGCAAGACTTGTTTATATCCATCCCTAGAGAAAAAAAATAAACATGTAAACAGACAAAAATGTAAGCAAATTGGAGAGAAAGAGTTAGAGTGAGAGAGAGAGTAATAAATTGTGGCAAGGCTTTTTCTCCATTCCCAAGGAGACAGAGCGGGAGAGGAATAATCAAACTAAAAACGTCAACACAACAACAACAGCAGCAACACTAAAGCAACGCCGCACAGTGATCATCGAGACATGGAGACCACACGATGGAATAAACCACTACATCATTCTGATTGATGGTCATCCATCCAGCCCGGGCATCCACAGCTATTCTTGACACTGTTTCCTCACATCGTTCACCAAACCATCTGTGGATCAGTCACCACACACACACACACACACAACAACACACACAACAACACACACGCACACAAACACAAACACACAATCACACACACCCCACACACAGAGATTATCACCCGATTATTTGTAGAGCAAATTATGTATGTGAAGTAGAATCTTTAGAATACCGTAGAGCTATATGTTTACTGAGGTCAAACAGATTACCTTTAAATGGAATTTCACGTTATGGCAAACCGATTACTGATCCATTCTGCTCTCAGTGTGAAGGCCAACAAATTGAAGATGTTTGTCACTTTTTACTTGTATGCCCAAAATATGCTGTATTGCGAAGAAAATGTATTCCTCTGTATTATTACAGATTTCCATCGAATCTGAAAGTGCAGCTTCTTTGTATGAACACTAAACCTAGTTTGATGTTTAAAGTTGGATTATTTCTTACTAAATGTTTAGATATCAGAAGTAAGGATGTTCACCTTACATGAAAGTATATGATTAACTGTTGTTCCTATGGGCCATATGGCCCGCAAAAACTGAATTAAAATTATTGTTATTGTTATTGTTACACACCTCTGTCAAAATGTCCTGCCTTATGCTACCCCCCGTTTTGTTCTGTCACTTACTGTGCAAAAATAATGTCACCTGCTTTTCCTACAACATTGTTATTCAATGCATAAAGCAAACACATATCATTATATGTATTTTCAGATGCCCTCTCTATCCCTGACGTCGGAGTGTGGCTGCCTTGATGGCTGGTGAACAAAACTGGTGCATACACAAAAATCTCACCATCGATGAACTTCACAGCTGTTGTTGAGAATCAAGAAAATGCCTATCTGTGTTGTTGTTTTTGTGATGTACAACACTGACCGACATGCTACACCACACTCACGTTCCCACAGTGAGATGTTACACCACACTCATATTTTCACAGTGAGATGTTACGCCACACTCATATCCCCACAGTGAGATGTTACGCCACACTCATATCCCCACAGTGACATGTTACACCACACTCACATTCCCACAGTGGCATGTTACACCACACTCATATTTCCGCAGCGGCATGTTACACCACACTCATATTTCCACAGTGACATGTTACACAACACTCATATTCCCACTGTGACATGTTACACCACACTCGTATTTCCAGACACTCTCCGCCAAATCAGAGCCATTGACACTTGTGTCTTCCATAGCGACAGCTGTTTCACACCTCCACACCTCGCCCTCCTGCCATTTCTGACCCTTCTGCTGGTCACCAGGGAGTTGGGTGACAGCACACTGACACTGCAGGACTGTCCCTTACACTGCCGCATGAGAGACAGAGACAGACACAGAGATAGAGAGAATGAATGAATGAATGAATGAATGAATGTTTATTTTTCAAGGGTAACAGAATAAGCATAGGCATACCTTTTTTCAACCGTCCCTTGCCCTGATTGGGGACGAGAGAGAGACAGAGACAGACAGACAGACAGACAGACAGACAGAGACAGCATGAGTGGGTGTGTGTATGTCTGTGTGTTTATTTGCATGGATGTGTGCATGCATGCGTGCACGTGTACTAGTTATGTTTAAGTAATTTTTTTCACATGTACACGTGTGTGTGCGTGTGCGTAGTGCGTGTGTGCTTTTGTTGAGGCGCATGCGCGAAAATGTCTTCGTAGAAGCAGGAGCATGTGCGCGCATGCGTGCTCTGGCACGTGAGCACGTGCTGACTCTCCTGTGTTTTGAGGGCTGTTAGCCCTCATGGATATTTGAAGACCGCCACTTTGCACGAGGGCCTGTGGCCTCCCAGGGGGAGCGGGGTCAGCGAAATGGACCGAGGTCATTAGCGGCCTGGCTGCAGAGTCGGTAATGGAAGTCCGCGGGTAGTCTCCCCTTCCTAAAACACCATTACCAGCATGCACTGGCCCGCCATGTTGATGCCCTCATGAATGTGCACATGGCTGAAAGCACCCGTTCCCCTTTTGATGGTGCTAATGCTGATAATGATAATAATAATAATAATAATATACCCCGTCAGCAGTTTCCGTTTCCTACAGTCTTCAGTCCTTCCATAGATTTCATCTGTTGACAACTCTGTCCACGTGGCTGTGGTCTCCAGGCAGGCAGTGGGGGTCTGTCTTCCTTGTCGTCTCTTGGCCTCCAGTCTGCCCTGGGCCACAGTCTTCATGACATGGCAGCTCCGATGTCTCATGGCAGGTCTGAAATATTTGCTTTTCCATTTCCTAACCAAACCAAAAAGTTTATTTGTTTGTTTAGATCATCCAGAATGCTTTGGTTGTCCGCCGTTTGGTCCAGCTTGTTGTGAAGAGTTTCTTGCACGCTTGAGTCACTTTCCACCTGCAACTTGAAAGTGCCAATCCCTCACTTCCATAATTATGAAAGATCAGGCCAGATTAGTTTTTGCAACATTTTAAGTTTGAGCACATAATTATTATTAATATTTATTTTTTTACTAAATTTTGGTAAGCTAGACCATGCTTTGTGTGGCCTGACCACTTCTTGTTTAATGTCTTTAGTACTTGAGGCATTGGCGGATCTGTATAGCCCGACCTGTTTGAAATGTTCAACAGGTTCAAGGTGTTCTCTATCAACGTGTATGTTTTCATCTATAAATTTACCAATATGCATGAACATAGTTCCTTGGCATTGAGTTGAGGGCCTGGAGATTTGCTCATTCATTTACTTCTCTATTATTGTTTGCGTATTGTCTTTGTCGCGGTATAAGAGCAGTATCGTGAACATATCCAAGGTCTGTGATTTCTTCTCCACGTCTCCACCAGTTTTTCCACCAAGTTCTTTAATCTCTTCCTCTCTCATTACCTGGTCTGTGTGCAAGCTGAACAGCAGTGGTGAGAGAATACATCCTTGCCTGACTCCCTTTGTGATTGTGAAAACCTGCACTGCTGTCTGTTCCATCTTCTCGTGGCCTGCCTGCTGGTCCGTGTGGAGGCTGGTGATCAGCAGTGTAACCAGCTGCCTGGAGAAGCCAGCTTGTTCCTGGCTGGGAAGAGGCGTTCATGCTTTACCATGTCAAATGCTTTACTGCAGTCAATGAACGTCATGTCAAGCTCCATCTTCTGCCCATCTTCACCAATGATTCCACTCTTTTTACTCTCTTCATTAAAATGTGTATTTGCAAAGACTGTATACAGTATATAACAGAGAAAGAAGCAAAGTGTTGATGGGCATAACATACACTCAGCCTCTCGCTCATTGTAACGTTAAATTAGGGTGGATCGGTGGTCTTGGGTGGATCGGTGGTCTAGAGGTAACGCGCCTGTCTAGAAAGCGAAAAGTCCGGGTCTGAAGTGTGCGGCGGTTCGTACCCCGTTTGGACCGGAAATTTTTCCCCCATCCATTAGACCATGAGTGGTGGTCTGGGCGCTAGTCTTTCGGATGAGACGATAAACCGAGGTCCCGTGTGTTACACGTAATTATTTAGCGCACGTAAAAAACCCCACGGCAACAAGAGAGTTGTCCCTGGCAAAATTCTTAGAAAAAAGCCACTCTGATAGGGAAACAAATACAGCTGCAGGAAAAAAAAAAGAAAAAAAAAAAAAAAGGGTGAAAGGGTGGCGCAGCGCTAAGTAGCGACGCGTTCTCCCGCTCTCCCCGGGGAGAGCAGCCCGAATTTCAACTTAAAGTGGTATGAAATAAAATCTGAGCGCTTTGATTTGTTGCTTTACAAGATTCAGCGCTATATAAATTCCATACATTATTATTATTATTATTATTATTAATCTTACACCGTGATTGTTGTCAGCAGGGGAGGGGGGGGGGGGTATGTAGATGCTCTGATCCTGTGTATAAGGAAACTGATCCACACATGGCAGAATCTGTACCTGCAGTACTGTGAAGACCACGAGGAAGTCGGATGGGCAGGGTCTGGCTTGTCAGGCACTTCACAGCAGCGCAACGCATTTTGGCTCATATGACAGACAACAATAGCTGCTTTGTGAGCATTCGACAAGGAAGAACTGTGAATGGCTGCGGTTTGTCAACTATGTGCACTATAAAACAAAAATAAAGTAATAGACGCACAGTAGAATAAGTATATAACTGTGTATAACTGTAAAAAGTATAACTGTGAATGGCTGTGGTTTGTAAACTATGCACTATATTTTTTTTAAAGTAATATACGCAAAGTAGAATAAGTATAGTAACAATGAATATGGCACGATATGTATAATAAAGAAAGTGTTGCAAAATTAGTTGGGATTTTTTAATCTATAGACAAGTTACCGTACATATATATTGGTTTTTAAACAGCAGCCATTATTCTGAATAGTATCCAGAGATGAGATAGCATTGAACTTCCTTTCTTGTTTGATCTGTCGAAACAGATGTTGCTGAAAAATATGTTATTCAGTTGGTAAGTGAGCTAGCAAGCAAGCAAGCAAGCAGTAAGCAAGTAAGCAAGTAAGTAAGTAATTAACTAAGTGTACGTGCATGCGTGCGCACGTGCGCGTGTATGTGTGCGTGCGTGTGCGCGCGTGCGTACGTGCGTGAGTGTGCGAACACGAGCACAGGTCTGCATATATAGTCAGGCGAATACGTGCATAGGTACTACTGCCCACGAGTGTGTGGGGCTGGCTAGCTAGCCGTTATCTGTGATGGCTATATGAAAACCACCACTGGGCAGGCAATCCTCTGGCCTTCCGCAGGGACAGGTGTCTGTGCAACACACCGTTAGGTTCTGCATGGTTCACAGGGACAGGTGTCTGTGCAACACACCGTTAGTGTCTGCATGGTTCACAGGGACAGGTGTCTGTGCAATACACCGTTAGTGTCTGCATGGTTCACAGGGACAGGTGTCTGTGCAACACACCGTTAGTGGCTGCATGGTTCACAGGAACAGGTGTGTGTGCAATACACCGTTAGTGGCTGCATGGTTCACAGGGACAGGTGTCTGTGCACTGCATGGTTCACAGGCTGACATGGACACCTGGGGCAACCTCTGCTGCTAAAAACAACACTACCAGCGTGCGAATGGGAGGCATGAGAGCATATGCATACATTTATACACACATGCATGCATACATATAAGCACGCACGCATGTACACATACGCATGCATACACACACGCATCGTCCACGCATACATATACACACGCATGCGTGTACACATACACATGCATACACACACATAAATGCATACACGCATACATATAAACACGCGCAAATATACGCATATGCATGCATACACGCATGCATATACACACGCACGCATATACCCATCTAGATGCATACACACATAATATTATACGCACGCATACATATACTCAGGCACGTATATACACATACTCATGCATACACACACGTGCAAGCACGAATACATAGACACACGCACGCATGCACACACACACACACACACACACACACACACACACACACACACACACACACACACACACACACACACTGCTGACGAGAGAAAAGCGATGAGAGAGAGGGGGGATGGTCACACAGACAGACAGTCTGACAGACAGACAGACAGACACAGACAGCTAGAAACAAAAAAAGAGAAACAGACAGACAGTTACAAACAAACAAAGACACAGACAGACAGACAGACAAACCACCAGACAAGACAAAACAGCAAAGACTGTAGACAGTAGGAGGAAGGGCAGGAAGAGAAAGAAGCAGCAGAAGCTGATCAAAGTTTCCAGAGGAAGGTACACTGCATATGATGGTAGGCCTGGTCTGGGACTGGGCGTGACTCCTGACTAAGTGAAGCTAGGCCATTCCCGTCAGCAGCGGGGCATCAGCAGTGGGTGGTGCTCTGGCTGTCGACATGCTGGCCTCTCCTGCTACCTACATCAGCAGTGGGTGGTGCTCTGGCTGTCGGCATGCTGGCCTCCCCTGCTACCTACATCAGCAGTGGGTGGTGCTCTGGCTGTCGGCATGCTGGCCTCCCCTGCTACCTACATCAGCAGTGGGTGGTGCTCTGGCTGTCGGCATGCTGGCCTCCCCTGCTACCTACACCTGCAGTGGTGTGAAGACCCCATAGGCCAGAGAGGGGAGATGGTGCAGTGCAACCCCTCTGTACTGAACACAACTCTGTGCTGTGCATGTCAGGTATCATTATTATAGGATCCAAGTGAAAGGGTGCGGTGTGCACAGTGAAATGTATGAAGTAGAATATGTATTGCAAAATCAGTATGTCAAACTGTTATACAAAGTCAATATTGAGAAAGATATTCAGGTAAAAAGGATAATAATAATAATAATGATGATAATAATAATAAGAAGAATAATACATGGAATTTATATAGCGCTATATCTTGATAAGATAGTAGTAGAATGTGATTTTTTAAAATTTTACATGACATCAGTAAAAGTGTCCGTAAAATTAGGTAGAGTAAAGTAAGTATTGTAAGATACATAGAATAATTCTGCCTATATTTGTATTATCATAAGTGTGTCTGAGTGTGCATGCGCCTGCGAGTGTATCTTTGGGACTATTTTGCAAACTGCTTTCATTGTCTTTGCAGAAACAAATACAAGGGATTTGGTGAAAAGATGATTTCAGCAGTAAACCCCAATGAATTTATTTTAACAGATTTTAGCATTAAACTTTGCAGCTATATTCATATGTCTTTGCAGTACAAAAGCCTGCATGCTAGCACCAATGTGTCTTTTTAATAAAATCACTGGAGACTCAAACCCAGCCATAGTGTAAACATGTTTGCAGCATTCAGCCCAGTGCTTCTGTTTAAAAGTCTGCAGTAGTGAGCCCAGCGGTTTTGCTTCAACATCTTTGCAGTATCAAAACCCTGCGTTTTGCAGCATTGATTTCCGTGGTTTTCTTTGACAGCTTTGCCGTATTAATCCTTGGACTTGTGTTGAAACATCTTGGCAGTGTTGAACCCGGTGGCTTTGCTGAAAGCACTGCAGTTTTGAAAAGGCGTTTGTGGGTTTTTTCCACATCTTTTCCGATAATTATAACCCCAACATTTGTAGAAACATATTTGCAATACTAAACCTAGCATTTTGTAATTAATTAATTAATCTTGCATATTGAGGGTGATGCCCATCTCCTCTCCTTCGCTGCTTTATCATATATATCCTTAAGGGCGGGGACTGGATGTAAAAAAGCACATGGGTGCTTATTCATTATCCTCGAAATAAAAGAATTTGTAATTGTCATTGTCTTTACCTTCCCTGACCCTAAAGAGGCAGGTACCCATTTACAGCTGGGTGAACTGGGGGACTGTACTGAAGCCAAGGCGCGCAAACGGTCACCCATCCAACTGGTAACTACGCTCGATGCTGCTTAACCTTAGCTGGGGAAAGCAAGTGCTCTGACCACTGAGCTATCCCGTCTTCTAAAGGGATAAACAAAATCCTGGGGGATTTCTATAAAAAATCATACAATGAGACTATAGCTATTATCCATTGGCTAGCAAGAAAAACAAACACACAGCTTATGCCACAGCTATCGATTCAGGTGTGCAATAGACAGACAACAGACAGATAAACAGACTGACACACACACACACTCCTATTCCTCTCGTCCTCTTTCGGCATCGTTCTACTCTCCTTTCATTTCTCCCCTCTACATCCCTCAACATTCCTCTTCTCTTCTTTCCAGTCCTTCCGCTTTTATCTTCAGCCAACCAATAATTCAGTCACGTCTTACCTAAGGTGAGAAGTCAGTGCCATGCAAATCTTGTTCAACTTTGAATCTGTGTACATTCTCCTCACTACCAGCTGAAGGCTGAAACTGCTCCACCTTTCACTGTGGAGACCTGTCCAGAATGTGGAAGCACTTGCAGCAGCAAAGTGTCCTGTTCTTTGGAGCACAGGCCAGTCAACCAGTCTTTGGCAGTTGAAGCCGATGCGGCAAAATCGATGTTGCGTGTTTCTCGAGACGAAATCGATATTGCCTGATCTCCTTTTGTCCAATGAGAATATCGGGTGTGGCTTTGTGACACAAGACAATGTGCTTACTTTTACCAAGCTGGTTATAAAAAAATAAAAAGAAATGTGACAGTAAAATAGAACAAAATGTACAAACAAGTAAAGAGGAGAACTAAAGGTAAAACCAACAATGCAGTTCATAAATACATAGTTATAAACGGGGACAACATTTTGTTTAACATTGATATTGTGAAAAAAGAGAAACATTAATTTCTATATCTCTTTGCCAGTAAAAGAAATAGATAAGGCATTTTACTGAGAGAAAGAAAGAGAGAAAGAGATGCAACGCTTATGGTTTTTTCTATACAATCCTGCCATGTTGTCTGTCTCCATCCGAAGTCCTTCATTTCTAATAGTTAACAGCATCTGATATTTTACTTTATAAGGCCTAGTCATCTCATTCAAAATAAGGAGTGGAGTTTTCTGCATAGCTTGGTGCTTCTTTTTCATCACTTAGTGTATAATGTGCCTTCAGCGACTGGGCTTTATCACAGTTCTTGATTAAACCATTGACGCTGGGGGCAACAGCAAAGTGAGAGGCTGTGTGATCAGTGGCTTTCTTTCCCACTCATGGAATTCCACTTGACAGCTTAGTCTTTAGTGATCGACTATGACTCTCTGACTTGGAGGCTTGACTTGCACAATCCTTATGTGCTGCAGCCCTGGGGGCTGGTTGGCCTTTGGAGAACATCTCCAACGCTGACTGTCCTTATGCCCTCTTGGCCGAGAGAGTGGGGATGTACTGTGGGCAAGGCATCTCCACTATAATCAAATGTCTGCCAAATTTCCAGAAAAACAATGGCCTGCTCTGCTGCTTTGGAAGTCATCGTGGAACACGATGGACAAACATGTGTATGTAGTTGCTTGATGCATGTACTCACTACAGTTAACTTCTTGATGAATAAACTACTTCAGAATTACACTGATCTCAGACATTTCCTCAGCAGAGCTGATCCTGCCAAAGTCCGTACACATCTAAGCAAGCACGCACGCACGCGCGCGTACACACACACACACACACGCACACACACTTCGGATGAGACTATAAACCAAAGCCCCGTGTTCGAATGCATGTAGAACATCTTGCGCACACGTTAAATCCTGTTCCGCTTTTCGGAAGAGTAGGCCATTGTGTGCGGTGGAAACAGATGACAATTTACAAAACCGCATACACACGGGTACTGGATGTAAAAAAAGCACATGAGTGCTTATTCCATTATCCTCGATATAAAAGAATAAATATAAAAGAATAATTTAAAAAAATAAAAAAGTAAACACACAAATACACACACACACATACGCACACATACACACAAAATACATGCTTGAACCGAATCTCTCTCTCTCTCTCTCTCTCTCTCTCTCTCTCTCTCTCTCTCTCTCTCTCTCTCTCTCTCTCTCTCTCTCTCTCTCTCTCTCTCTCTCTCTCTCTCTCTCTCTCTCTCTCTCTCTCTCTCTCTCTCTCTCTCTCTCTCTCTCTCTCTCTCTCTCTCTTGGGAAGTTCTGGATCCTGTTCGACAAAAATGATTCAGTTTCTAAGAGAACTGCTTTATAATTTATATTTTAAAAAACAACAACATGACACTGTCTAGAGAAACAGCATCACAAGTTATCTTTCAGAATGCATTTTCACTTGATGGTACATGTCCACTTGATGGTACATGTGTACTTGGTGGTACATGTGCACTCTTAATAGTACATGTGCACTCACACACAACACTCTTTTTTCCCTCTGTCATTTATTCTTGATAATTATAAGTCTTCTTGCCATCACAAATATAGCTTATTTTCATTCCTTCAATTCCTTCTCGCTTTATCCCTCAACATCCTCCTTTCTTTATCCCTCAACATCCTCCTTTCTTTATCCCTCAACATCCTCCTTTCTTTATCCCTCAACATCCTCCTTTCTTTATCCCTCAACATCCTCCTTTCTTTATCCCTCAACATCCTCCTCGCTTTATCCCTCGACATCCTCCTCGCTTTATCCCTCGACGTCCTCTTTATCGAATTCTTCTGTCCAGCTCTTGAGGCATTAGTTCCACTCAATCAATTATTCAGTCGAAGCTTACCTAAAGTGAGAAATCAGCCCGGCCTAGATCTCTTTCTGAACATTTTAACCTGTACACATTCCTCCCATTGCCTGGCCAAGCCTACACCTCCCCATCTTCTTTCCCTGCGAAGACTTGTAAAGAGAGGGACACCATGTGGAACACAGTGTCCAGTTCTGTTGAACAGTGCCCAATAAATCACGGTGCTTGGCAATCAGAGGCCACTGGCACAGCAGTGATGGTGCGTGACCCTCACTCCCCCCAGACAACATCGCTATTGCGTGTTCCCCAGACAACATGGATGTTACGTGTTCCCCCAGACAACATGGATGTTACGTGTTCCCCAGACAACATGGATGTTACGTGTTCCCCAGACAACATGGATGTCACGTGTTCCCCAGACAACATGGATGTCACGTGTTCCCCCAGACAACATGGATGTCACGTGTTCCCCAGACAACATGGATGTCACGTGTTCCCCAGACAACATGGATGTCACGTGTTCCCCAGACAACATGGATGTTACGTGTTCCCCAGACAACATGGATGTCACGTGTTCCCCAGACAACATGTATGTTACGTGTTCCCCCAGACAACATGGATGTCACGTGTTCCCCAGACAACATCGTTGTTACGTGTTCCCCCAGACAACATGGATGTCACGTGTTCCCCAGACAACATGGATGTTACGTGTTCCCCCAGACAACATGGATGTTGCGTGGTCTGCTTTGTTCGATCACGATGTCGAATGTGGTTTAGTAATAACAGATAATGTCTTTTAGTTCACTAAGCTTGTTACAAGAAGAAAAAACACACAACGGAGAGAGAGAGAGCGAGAGAGAGAGCGAAAGACAGAGACAGAGACAAAGACACAGAGAGAGAGAGAGAGAGAGAGAGAGAGAGAGAGAGAGAGAGAGAGAGAGAACGAAAGACAGAGACAGAGACAAAGACACAGAGAGAGAGAGCGAAAGACAGAGACAGAGACAGAGACAAAGACAGAGAGAGAGAGAAAGAGAGGAGAGAGAGAGAGAGAGAGAGAGAGAGAGAGAGAGAGAGAGAGAGAGAGAGAGAGAGAGAGAGAGAGAGAGAGAGAGAGAGAGAGAGAGAGAGAGAGATCAAAGGAAAGTTTCAGAGCAAGTTGCATTTCGTAAACATAGCTGGGTTTGTTTTGGGTGTTTGTTTGTTTTTAATTTTGTCTGTGCTTCCTTCATCATTCATTTTCCATTTCAAGAAGCAGCGGGTAATGGACAATGCGGCCTTTTCATTAGGCCTCATTGGCTTGTGCCCTCTAAGGAATGAGATTTCTAAATATTGCTGAACTCCTCTTTCATCATACAGTGCATAATTGTGAGATCCGTGTTCTTAGCACTGTGCATTTCTGGATTAATGAAATATTCCAAATCATAATGATGTCATGTATATCCTTAGCAGAATTGACCTGGTGGAAGCCAGCACTTGTGTGTGCGTGTGTATGCGTGCGTGTATGTGTGTGTGTGTGCGTGCGTGCGCGTGTTTGTGTGCGTGTGTGTGTGTATGTTTGCGTATACACAATCCTCTCTCTCTTCCCCCCTCCCCAGAAGTTGTTCCTCTTCAATAAAAGATATGCACTTTCTATGTTAATTGCTATATACCTCAATGAAAACAACATGATAGTTTCTATAGCAACAATATATAAAAATGATCTCTCAGAATACCACTCGATAGTGCATGCGCACTTGCACACAACATCCTTTTTCTCCTTCATCCTTTACTTCTGCTTCATGTTTTGTTTTAGTCACTTTTATTTCTCCTATCTTTATCCCTTAACATGCTCCGTTCTTCTCTCCATCTTTACAGGCATTATCTCCATCCAAGCAATGAATCAGTCAAAGCTAAGGTGAGAGACCAGCGCAGTGTAAATCTCCTTTTCAAGTTTTAAATATTCATATAGATTCCTCTTATTGCCTTGCAATTATAAACCTACTCCCTCTTCTTTCACTGTGAAAAATTGAAAAGAAAGTGAAACTATGTGGAACAAAGTGTGATGTTCTTTTAAAACAGGCGGATAACCCACAGTCTCTGGCAGTTTAAACCGATGGAGCAAAATCAATGTTGCGTGTTCCCCCAGACAAAATCGATATAGCCTGGTCTGCTTGGTCCTGTGAGGAGGTCGGATGTGGCTTTGTAATAACAGGCAAGGTCCTCACTTTTACTAAGCTGGTTATAAGGGGGAATGGCATGCGACATAGCATCAAATATGAGAGAGGGGGGGGAGGGGGGAGAGAGAGAGAGAGAGAGAGAGAGAGAGAGAGAGAGAGAGAGAGAGAGAGAGAGAGAGAGAGAGAGAGAGATAACGATAACGATAACGATAACGATATTTATTCAAGAAAGGTCATAGCTTCATTTAAAGGAGAGAGAGAGAGAGAGAGAGAGAGAGAGAGAGAGAGAGAGAGAGAGACAGACAGACAGACAGACAGACAGACAGACAGACAGACAGACAGACAGACAGAGACAGATGGAGAGAGAGAGTGACAGAGAGAGACAGAGAGAGACAGAGAGAGATCAAAAAACAGTTTCTTAGCCCATGGCATTTCGTACATATGGCTTGGTTGGTTTTGGTTGTTAGGTTGGGCTTTGTTTGTTTGTTGTTGGTGTGTTGTTTTCTGCTTTTTTATTTGGGGGGGGGGGGGGGCTGCGGGTGGGGGGGGGCTTCCTTTCTTATTCAGTTTTTCTTTTCAATTAGCAGCGGGTAATCAACGATGTTGGTTTTGTCATAAAGCTTCATTGTTTTGTGCCAAATAAGGACTGAAGATTTCTTAACTTGGCTGATTTTCGCTTTCATCGTTCAGTGTGTAATTTTATGTTGCATGGTCTTAACACTGTGCATTTCTTTTTTTAAATCTTTTTGATTGGCACACATATACATTTTTTAAAAAACAAATGGACTTTTCATCCAGATGACATTACATCATTTCCATTTTACAAATGTACAAGGCTACTAGCTACAATAAGTACCCCAAAAAATCTATCATAATTTTCGTTGTCAAGAAAAGATTTATAGATTACATACAGAATTTAAGTAATATCTTGAAATGGTACTGAACATTTTATTAAGTTTATGTAATGAAACCTTTTTCTCTGAAAATTAGTCGACTGCATTTGTTTGCAGTGCGAGAGTGTTTCCATTTCATAGTTATATTTTAGGTCATTCAGAAAATTACCAACATTAGGTTTTGATTTACCAATCCGACATTTGTAAACATGGAACTTTGCTAACAGTATTATGAAGTCGAATACTTCATCAGTTTTTGTAACTTCATCAGTGCCAAATAGCACTATTTCCACATTAAGGTCCAGTCTCTCGCAATGAAAGCAGTTGTGTTTTAAAGTCACTTCAAGTTCTTTCCAGAAATTCTGAACATACTGATACTCCCATAACTAATGGTTTATAATGTCTTTTTCCTTACTGCATAAAACTATTTGTCATTATCTGTTACTTTCATTTTCTTTCATATTTTGTTCGTGACTAATATTCTATAACAAATCTTTATTTGAAACCATTTTAATTTAATTTCTTTAATTTTATTTGTCAATTCTAATACTCTGTGCCAGTCTAATGGAATGTTAAGCTGTCTTTCCCAATTCATGAAAGATTTAATGTCGAGAATTTCTATTTTGCCAATCATTTCATCATAATAAATACGGGATCCTTTACCAGCTTTTAATATAATCTCTAGAGCATTGGTCCTTTCCTTACTTACGTTGTCACCTAGTTTTATATTTTTCATAATAATAATAATAATAATAATAATAACAATAATAATAATAATAATATATGGAATTTATATAGCGCTGAATCTTGTAAAAAGACAAACAAATCGAAGCGCTTGCACTCAATCATTTACAGGTATGCAACTCTCCTTAAACATAATGAACAACAGATTTCAAAACCATGCATTATCGCATAGTCTTGGATCGATCGGATACAGCTCACTGTGCATTTCTTGATTAATGAATTACTCAGAATTATAATAATTTATTTCCTCTGCAAATTGATCTTGTGGAAGCAAGCGCGCGCGCGCGCGTGTGTTTGTGTGTGTGTGTGGTGTGTGTGTGTGCGTGTGTGCGTGAGTACGTGCATGCGTGCGTGCGTGCGTGCGTGCGTGTATGTGCATGTATGTACGCGTGCGCACGCGCGCGCACAATTCACTTACACACAATCTCTCTCTCTCTCCCTCTCTCTCTCTCGCTCTCGCTCTCTCTCTCTCTCTCTCTCTCTCTCTCTCTTCTCTCTCTCATCTCCTTCTTCTCTCTCTCTCTCTCTCTCTCGTCTCTCTTTCCAATCAATCAGCCTGTTCAATTGCAGTCTATGTCTTGGTGCGTGACGGGAGACAGTTGAGGGTCAGAGACAACGCCAAGGTAAGCAAGCAGTCCCTGCATCAATGAACCGTCAGTATCTCTTTCTCTCTTCACTTTCCACACAGTCACTGCATCAATGAACTGTCAGTATCTCTTTCTCTCTTCACTTTCCACACAGTCCCTGAATCAATTAACTGTCAGTATCTCTTTCTCTCTTCACTTTCCACACAGTCCCTGCATCAATGAACCGTCAGTATCTCTTTCTCTCTTCACTTTCCACACAGTTACTGCATCAAAGAACTGTCAGTATCTCTTTCTCTCTTCACTTTCCACACAGTCACTGAATCAATGAACTGTCAGTATCTCTTTCTCTCTTCACTTTCCACACAGTCCCTGCATCAATGAATTGTCAGTGTCTCTTTCTCTCTTCACTTTCCACACAGTCACTGAATCAATGAATTGTCAGTATCTCTTTCTATTATCACTCACCACACAGTCACTGAATCAATTAACCCCCACCCCCACCCCACCCCACCCCACCTCTCTCCCCCCCCCCCCCCCCCTGGCTCTCGGGGTGATCTCCCTTGGTTATAGTGAAGTGATTTCTTTGCTATGCTAAGTTTTGGTTTTTTTAAAAAAACTCTCTCTCTCAAAAAAAAAAAGTAAATGAATTTGTTGGCGTTATCTTTCCGTTAGCCAAAATGATACTATTTATATGGTTTGTTCTCCTTTATCTTATGGAGTTGTTTTTTTCGTTTGCTATTTTTGTGGGAAGATTATTTGGTTGTCCCCTCTCCCCTTGTTGTTGCTGCTTTTATTTTGCTCTTGGTTTGATTTTTTTGTTGTTGCTTTTTTTTGGGGGGGTTGCTTTGTTTTGTTTTGCTTTATTGTATTGTTTGTTGGGTATTTTTGTCTCTTTGTCGGTGGTTTTTGAGGGGGGGGGGGTTGTGTGGGTATATTTTCCCTTTTATTGTGTGAGTCTATTGGTACTGGGTTTATTTTGTTTTATTATCATATAATGTATCCCTAAGGGCGGGGAATGGATGTAAAAAAGCACACGGGTGCTTTTTCATTATCCTCGAAATAAAAGAATTTGTCATTTGTCATTCTCTCTCTCTCTCTCTCTCTCTCTCTCTCTCTCTCTCTCTCTCTCTCTCTCTCTCTCTCTCTCTCTCTCTCTCTCTCTCTCTCTCACTCTCTCTCACGCACACACACACACACACACACACATCACACAGTCAGTGAATCAATGAAGTGTCAGTCTCTTCATCCATCACTCAGTCAGTCAGCCTGTCACTCACATTACACTGAATGGCTTTTGTCCTTTGCCTCTGTCAAGTCAAAGTCAAAGTCAAAGTCAAAAACACTTTTCGCCGTCAGTTTCACTTTTGCAGAAAGATAGTGCTGCAGACAGTAATTTCCATATTTTTGGTTTATCTTACACTCCTTGTCCTTCATCATAAAAACCAGGGAAGAGTAGGAAGGATGGGGGGGGAGGGGGGAACAAAGCTAAAGATGAGAGTGGGTGTAGTGTGAAGGCAGTTTCACGGATGCTTGACCAACGGACACCGGCAACTGGTAAAACACAAGGTCCTGTGTGAAAGGTGTGGGTGAACGTCTGTGTTTCTGTCTTTGGCTTTACTCTGGTGACACTAACGCGCCTGCTTGTCTCTCTGTAGCTCCCTTCTTTTCTTCTCCCTCTGTCTCACTAGGTTTGTCATTCTTTCTGTCAGTCTGTCCATCAGTCTGTCAGTCTGTTTTGCAGGAGACATATCGACCATCAGCAGTGAAGCTGGGAGGTCAGTCAGGGGTCAGGGCTGGCTGCTTCCCTGCCTGCCTGCCTCCTGCCCTGGGCCTGGTCACCCCATGCTTAGGTCACAATCCCACATGGAAGCTAGGTCAGCGGTAAATGACACACGGCACTTCAGCCAACCTTACCTTTGGCAGCTGTCAAGGCGGCATTCCAGTGGGGGATGCTTTCCCTTGCTGCCGTGTCAGCAGTTCTGGCAGTAGAGCACAGAGGTGTGTGTTTAGCGGAGACATACTGTGGCAGACCTATCAGCTCGTGTTGCTGATGTCTCCCTGCAGGTAGCCACACCTCCTACCTCACAAAGCTGGCCTAGTGTTGGGGCATCCCTCAGCCAGCAATGGCATGGTCATGTCAAAAGATCCAACAACTTTTTTCAGAATAACCCCACTGGTCATAGTGCAGGCAGTTAGACGGTGAGGCAGACAGAATGGAATGCATGGCTCGGCCATTGGCACATGATCCTGGCAGATGGAAGCAGCAGCTGTCTCGTGCAGGGACCCAGGCCCTCACACAGTACATTCCTTCCCGTCCCTCTGCCCACCGCAGGGGTATCATATGAGGATGATGACCTGACAACAGCCAGCCCTCGCCATGACTACTCTTGGCTCACTGTTGTCTTGTACAGCAGTGTTGTCTACTAGTGTGAAGGGACAAGACTTCTTCGTCGTCGTCATCGTCGAACGCTCAGACAGCAACTCCTGAGGCCCTGACAAATGCTGCCGTCTGCTGAAGGCCCTCCAGGGGTCCGAAAAGTTTGTCCCTCATCGGCAGGTCAGCAGGCCAGATATTGACCGAGTGACAAGACAAATGGAATGTAGTTTATCTCCATCACCATGCCACTGGGTATGTTGGTCTATCATTATAAACAGGGTATAAGTGCGTGGCGGAGGTCAGGTGGGGTTGAGGGGATGGGTTAGCGCTCAACTTCCATTGTCTCTAGTATTCCTAATGACCCCTACACACTTTGGAGATATTTCTGATCAAATTGATGATGATGATGATGATGATGATGATGATGATGATGATGATGATGATGATGATGATGATGATGATGATGATGATGATGATGATGATGATTGGCGATGATGATTGGCGATGATGATTGGCGACGACGACGACGACGACGACCACGATGATGATGATCGGTGGATCGGTGGTCTAGAGGTAACGCGCCTGTCTAGAAAGCGAAAAGTCCGGGTCTGAAGTGTGCGGCGGTTCGTACCCCGTTTGGACCGGAAATTTTTCCCCCATCCATTAGACCATGAGTGGTGGTCTGGGCGCTAGTCTTTCGGATGAGACGATAAACCGAGGTCCCGTGTGTTATACGTAATTATTTAGCGCACGTAAAAAACCCCACGGCAACAAGAGAGTTGTCCCTGGCAAAATTCTTAGAAAAAAGCCACTCTGATAGGGAAACAAATACAGCTGCAGAAAAAAAAAAAAAAAAAGGTGAAAGGGTGGCGCAGCGCTAAGTGGCGACGCGTTCTCCCGCTCTCCCCGGGGAGAGCAGCCTGAATTTCACGGAGAGAAATCTGCCATGACTTAAAGTGGTATGAAATAAAATCTGAGCGCTTTGATTTGTTGCTTTACAAGATTCAGCGCTATATAAATTCCATACATTATTATTATTATTATCATTATTATGATGATGATGATGACGACGATGACGACGACGACGATTATGATGATGATGACGATGATGATGATGATGATGATGATGACAATGATATAAATCTCAATAACAATCTTGGACAGAAAAATCACTGTCAGAAAGATTGCAAATAATTCTGATGTAAAATATGAAAATTCCTATGTAAGAAGAAGGATTTTTGCCATTTTAAAAAGAAGAATCATAAATGCTGCACGCTTGTGTGGGGGTGGGGGTGGGGAGGGGGGGGCGCTACTTATCCAAATGAAGTGCTGTCCCTGTCTCTATGTTTCCAGCTTTTCGACACAGTCTGCTAATGGCACGTGCAACTGTTTGTGTCTGTGATAGTGGGCCTTTCCTCTGAGAGCTTTCTGGACAGGGAGAAGGGGTGGAGGGCGGGGGGGGGGGGGGGGGGGCTGGTGGAGGAAAGACATCTCTGAGGTGAAGATGCAAAAGAGAGGGGAGGGAGGGAGGGGGCTTTGTTTTGACACCTCAAAAACAACCCAGATCGTATTGCCTAGAGCTATGTTTAGATGGATGATGAGTATCTAAATGCTGCCATAAAGAAACAACACACACGCGCACGCACGCACGCACCCACATGCACGCACGAACGCATGTATACACACACAAACACACACGCGTGCACGCATGCATGCACGCATGCACTCTCTCTCTCTCAAGTCCTTCGGATGAGACTATAAACCGTGGTCCCGTGTGCGAACGCACGCAAAACATCTTGCGCACACGTTAAAACATGTTCCGCTTTTCGTAAGAGTAGGCCATTGTGTGCCGGTGGGAACAAATGACAGAATTTACAAACCGCATACACACGGGGACTAGATGAAAAAAAGCACATAGGTGCTTATTCCATTATCCTCGATATAAAAGAATAAAACAAAATAAAATAAATAAATAAATAATAAATAAAATCTCTCTCTCTCTCTCTCTCTCTCTCTCTCTCTCTCTCTCTCTCTCTCTCTCTCTCTCTCTCTCTCTCTCTCTCTCTCTCTCTCTCTCTCGCTCTCTGTCGCTCTCTCTCAGTAGAAAGGGCTTTTCTGTGTCAGTCTATCAGGACGTCTTGGTTGGTGACCGGAGAGACAGAGACAGGTGATGGCACCAGACGACCCCCAGATCAGCACACAGTCACAGAACCAATCAGCTGCCAGTCTCTCCACCCATCACTCATTCTCAGTCTCTTCACCATCACTCATTCTCAGTCTCTTCACCATCACTCATTCTCAGTCTCTTCACCATCACTCATTCTCAGTCTCTTCACCATCACTCATTCTCAGTCTCTTCACCATCACTCATTCTCAGTCTCTTCACCATCACTCATTCTCAGTCTCTTCACCATCACTCATTCTCAGTCTCTTCACCCACCACTCATTCTCAGTCTCTTCACCATCACTCATTCTCAGTCTCTTCACCATCACTCATTCTCAGTCTCTTCACCCATCACTCATTCTCAGTCTCTCCACCCATCACTCATTCTCAGTCTCTCCACCCATCACTCATTCTCAGTCTCTCCACCCATCACTCATTCTCAGTCTCTTCACCCATCACTCATTCTCAGTCTCTTCACCCACCACTCATTCTCAGTCTCTTCACCATCACTCATTCAGGCCTGCCACTCTCACACTAACTGGCTATCTGCCTCTCGTCTATACAACCATCAGCTTCACTTCTACAGGCAAACGGTGCTGTATTCTTTTTATTATTTTATTTCTTTTATTTCGAGGATAATGGAATAAGCACTCATGTGCTTTTTTACATCCAGTCCCCATGTGTATGCAGTTTTGTCAAGTTTGTCATCAGTTCCCACCGGCCTACAATGGC
>CM054135.1:100206894-100211894 GCA_028751875.1 Rapana venosa | reverse complement strand
ACTTGTTTGCACGAGTGTATGATTTTACAGGTCTCTCAAAGCAACGTGAAAACAATCGAGCAACCATTGTTTAGTTGACTGAAGGAGAATGTTTACACCCATACTTCAAAATCGCAAAGTTAAACGTGTGTGGGAGGGGGTGGGGGCGTGTGTGTTGGGGGAGGGGAGGAGAGGGTGGATACATGTGGCGAAGAGGGGGAGGGGGAGAGGACTTTGTATTTGGCCAAGTGATGCGCGTTTCCTGTCTGTGTTTTCTTGGCTTGTACACGCTGGCTGCTACAGGCACGTGCTGGGGATCTGCACGTGACATTGGGGTGGCTCTGTCATGGATTTTTTTTTTTTTGGGGGGGGGGGGGGGGAAGTAGGTTAGAAGGGGTGGGGTAGGAGGAAGTGTCCAGCAAAACAGACGCGAAAGAGAGGCCAGGAACAAACACCGGGCGTTATAGTCCTGGTTAAAAAAAAAAGTATTTTCATTTCTTGACAACACCAATAACATCCAGCAATTATCCATGATTAATATTTTATATATTAAAAGAACAACCCTACTCAGAACACAAAACCATCAGCGTCAGTAACAACAACAGCAACAGCTATGACAACAATAGAAGCAGTGGTGAAAACAGCAATACTGATACAATAACAACTACAAAATACATAAAAACGAGCAACAATGTGCTTTCACATGCCTGAAAGGCCAGTCTGTTTGGGGTTTCTTTACGTCGTGTACTTGGCGGTCTGAGGCTTTAAGAAAAATGAGCATAGCACCAATCCTGTCTTGCCAGTTTGGGGATAGAGTTTTGCTTGAATAGCCCTTTCTTTCTACTCGCCAGTGGAAGGTAGTCAAGTCAAGTCAAAACCTCTTTAATCATCCCATGAAGGGCAATTACAATACTGACAGGCAGACTGATACGCATCAAAATCTCAAAAGACACAAAAGAGCTACATTTCATATTAAGTAGTTATTAGTTACGTTCTGTCTTAGGAGCGTGATGAGCGGAGGAAAACAATGAAATAGAATCAAACCATTTCCAGTTCAGTGCAATTAAAGTGATATTGTTGTGTTCTTGTGCACCTACAAACCTTCACACACACACACACACACACACACACACACACACACACACACATGAGAGAGAGAGAGAATGGTCAAAAGTTTATATCAGTGCTTAAGTTTTATTGTTCTCTCGAGACCTTCAAAACTTGCGTCTGATGAGGGGTAGAAACACTAGTGAAGATCACAGGAAGATCACATTGTGCCAGATTGGGGACAGCGTGAAGGAACTGCTCTCTGCTTCCTGCACTGACATGCCTGTCATCAGTCACTGCCTGCAGACAGACCCAGACTGGGTTCCTGTGGTCAGACAGTGCTCTCAGAGGAAGGGATCACGTGACTGACGTTGTGCTCATCTTTTCTACACCCCTGCCCCCTCCCCCCCCCCCCCCCCCCTCCCCTGAAAAGTGTCAGTGTCACAGTATCTCTACATGCATTCCAACACTCCCTGATTCTGCACAGTGCGAAGGGGGCAGGGGTCTGCTTTGTCTGGGAGTTCAAATGAACTACCAATATCAATACCAATACCAATACTCTGTTATCTCAATAAACAGAGAAACTGTGGGCGTACGTGCGTGCGCGCGTGCGAACTTTTGTGTGTGTGTGTGTGTGTGTGTGTGTGTGTGTGTGTGTGAGTGTGTGTGTGTGTGTGTGTGTGTGTGTGTGTGTGCGTGCGCGCGCGTGTGTGTGTGTGTGTGTGTGTGTGTGTGTGTGTGTGTGTGTGTGTGTGTGTGTGTGTGTGTGTGTGTGTGTGTGTGTGTGTGTGTGTGTGTGTGTGTGTGAGTGCGAGAGAGAGGGGGGGGAAATAAAATCGGGAAGGATAGCCCGCAAGCTTTGAACATATTTATTCATTAAATCATCAGGAAAAGACAGACTCCAGAGCCCTTCACACTGTCTGGAATCAGAGCTGGAGGCTGTTGGCAGTCTTGTACAGACTCTCTGCCACACTACATACACATCTTCAGGCAGGGCAGGGGGGTAGAGATAATAACAGAAGACCATTTCTTTGGCCCCCTTCCCTGTAACAGCAGTGTCTAAACACCGGACCCTGGCTGTAGCTGTGACAGCAGTGTCTAAACACCGGACCCTGGCTGTAGCTGTGACAGCAGTGTCTAAACACCGGACCCTGGCTGTAGCTGTGACAGCAGTGTCTAAACACCGGACCCTGGCTGTAGCTGTGACATTGACTAAGGGGGGATATGTTGGGGAAGGGAGCAAGGTCTAGAACACACTTTTGTCAGTCGTCTTTTTCTGACTAAATAGTGTCTGTCCACGACAGTAACGATCACTGCCTTCATTAACCATAATTAGTAAAAGCAAATTTGATGTTCGTGGCTTTTCTGAAGAATGGAAGATGAGGAGGAAACTCTAGGGATGGGGAGGTCTGCTGCATGGGTAACAGCTTGCCCTCCATACTGACTTACCCAGGCTTTGCGCTCTGGAGTTTAATCATCTAGAGCACAACTCCACTGTCTTACGAGACTGACTGATGCCTACGACTACTACTACTACTACTACTACTACTACTACTACTACTACTGCTGCTGCTGCTGCTGCTGCTGCTGCTGCTGCTGCTGCTGCTGCTGCTGCTGCTGCTGCTGCTGCTATCCACACAGTTTTCAGCACACACAGACAGTATACACGCCCGCCTGTGCACACGGTGATAGGAAAGTTGATTTGGTTTGATCGATACTGGTTTAAAGTGGGTTTTGATTAGATTTCATAAGCTCTAATGTGATTGTTTTCTTTTATTCTGTCTGGCTGTATTTTTCTGGCCGTTGGATCCCACAGAAAGGATTGCGGAAACAGTTTGGTGTGTGTAGAAGTGCGTGCGTTTGTATACGGAACTGGATTATTCTACAGTCTCTCCTGAAGGACCTTCAGGGTAGCGCAGTCGGAGCAGACGTTAATTCCATGAGTTAAATCCCCTGGAACGGCAAGATCGCGAGCTCAACACTTTAACCACTAGGCTACCCTGCCCCCACCCCCTTTTCCACGGGTATCCAAATTACAGGCACGCGAAATAGAAAAATGTGGAACACATGCTTTTAGAATACCTGTCACCTGTGTCACCTGTCTTCATCGCTGCTTTTGACGGTACGCTATGCCACCAGAGTTTGCTGCCACCTTTCTCTATCTCTTCTGACTTCTACAGTCTCCCGTGCCCCTCCCAGGCCACTGCCAGACACGGATTTCTAAAATACACATAATTATCTAACATTCAAACATCTAAACTACAGAATTAGAAAACTGATTACAGACATGTAAATGATGCCACACGTGTGTGTGTGTGTGTCAAGTCAAGTCAAGTCAAGTCAAGTCAAAATTTTATTTCCAGATGGTACATTGAATAAGCAATGCATTTGCTTTTTTTCATCAAACCATCTATCTAAGAACAAAATTCGTAATGATTATACTAAGACACTACATTATTGCATCATTTACCATTAAATTAAACCAGTATAAAAAAAAATAAATAAAAAGGAAAAAGTCGATAAGGAAATACATTGAAAATACAAATTACCACATATACATAAACACGCACACACATACTCATGCACACCTGAGCGCGTGCGCGCTCACGTCCACACACACATTTAAATAAAAATGTTTTAAGAATTAAAAAAAAGAAAATCATAAAACGTCAGGACAAACAAATTACTTCACTTACTGTTTCACCCATTCTTTCACGTTTATACTTTAGATAATAAAAAAGGTACAGGAACAAAACGTTAGAAAATACTAGGCATTCGTCATTACTGATAATATTACCTTCAATGACCTCCCTCCTCTCCTCCTCCACCCAGCAAACGTGTGCTTTTTATGCGCTCATACTTTTCAAATAGCGCTTTTTTTAAAAATGACATATTCACACAATAACTATCCAAGCAAGAGAAGTCAAATAAGATTACAATAATGATTATTATAATAGAGATACAATTATAACAACAATCACCCATCACCATGAGACAACAATATAACAAATGATCCCCATCACCATGAGACAACAACATAACGATGATAACAGAAAAGCATTGGAAAGGATGGGGGTGGGGGAGGAGTATCAAGGGGGAAGGGGAAATACACCTTCAATCAATAGAGAAATAATAATTTTTTTTTTTAAACCCCAATTATTCAAACAAGTAGAACCCCTATACGATACAGAATTCAAAAGCCCATAACCAACTGGACTATCAAAACTAAAACAATATCAAACTAAAACAGTATCGCTTATAATAGTACTAATAATCTCATCTCTAACTGCAATAAAAACAACATCCACGATAAAATCTATTGAATTAGACAAGACAAAGGGCATGAGGAGAGGAGAGGAGAGGGGAGAGAGAGAGAGAGAGAGAGAGAGAGAGAGAGAGAGGGAGAGAGAGAGAGAGAGAGAGAGAGAGAGAGAGAGACTGAGAGAGAGAGAGAGAAGGACACACTATCAAGCTATCAGGTCTACCAGGTGTGTGTGTGTGCGTGCGTGCGTGCGTGCGCGTGTGTGTGTGTTGTGTGCGTGCGTGCGTGCGTGCGTGCGTGCGTGTGTGTGTGTGTGTGTGTGTGTGTGTGTGTGTGTGTGTGTGTGTGTGTGTGTGTGTGTGTGTGTGTGTGTGTGTGTGTGTGTGTGTGTCTATCTGTCTGTCTTTGAACTTGGAGAGACCTTTCTGCACAGTCTATCTCCAGGCTGACCGTTCGAGGGCTGTTGCTTCCCAGTTGTTCTGGTCGATGTTCAGGGCTTGTAAGTCCCTCTTGCACACGTCTTTGAACGCAGCTGCGGTCTGCCTGTGGGACGTTTTCCATGCACAAGTTCTCCATAGAGGAGGTCTTTAGGGATCCATCCGTCGTCCATGCGCACGGAATGGCCAGGCCAGCGCAGATGTCTCTGTTTCAGCAGCGAGTACATGCTGGTGCATCCAGCTCTTTGCAGGACAGTGTTGTTTGGGACCTTGTC
>CM054135.1:100111894-100201894 GCA_028751875.1 Rapana venosa | reverse complement strand
CCGTCCGTCCGTCCAGTGATCACCTCTGGCACCAGGCCTGGCCGCTTCTGACTGACCGGCTGGCAGAGGACAGGGCAGGCAGGGCAGCTCCGGCCAGGCCGGGGTCAGTGAAGCGTGCAGGGATCAGCCCGGCCTGGCCACTGGAGCAGAACGCTCAGGCAGACAGGCAGGCAGGCAGTCAAGCAGACAGGCAGACAGGCAGTTCAGTGTGGGTCTTGACCAATGCAGTGCGGCCAGAGGGCGATTAGGAGAGAAAGGTGAATGCCTGTGGGTCCCTTCTGCTAAGGATTAGTGCAGGACACAGGCACACACACACACACACACAAGCACGCACGCATGTACGTACGTACGTACGCACACAAGCACAAGCACACGTACACACGCACGCACACACACGCACACACATACACACAAGCACACACACACACACTGCAGGCTTATCGTTTGATTTTCGCAGATTTCCTTTTGTTCTCCATATGGGTTTGTATCACGGTTGATAGGTGTGGCTTTTTTTTTTTTTTTTTGTCCTGAAGAGTTGCTTAAATGCGCTTACGTTGATTTTCTTCTTTTTTTTCGTGTGGGTGGGAGGGGGTGGGGACATTCTTGGAATGTTTGGAGCTATAGCGTCTTTTGGTAAATGATTTTTTGACAAAACACTAACTGAGAAGAAAAGAAATTAAGCCAAAGAGCCCAATAATGTAACCCCCCACCTCCCCCCCCCCCCCCCCCGAAAAAAAACCAACAACAACAGCAACAGCAAAAACAATAAACAAACAAAACGAAAAGCAAACAAACAAAGAAGAAAACCATATGAAAACAGAAAAAAACAATCTCTCGCCCAAGCCGAAAGGTTTGTAATTTTTTTGCGGGGTGGGGGGGGGGGGGGGGGGGGGGGGGGGGGTGGAGGAGGGAAGTAAGTGTTTTAAAAGTAAGTAAAATACCAAGGCCTACTCTACAGCTTTCTTTCATTTCTAAATATTCTGTCGAAACTGTCGTGACTTAACAACCTGTCTCCACTCCCTACTAAAGAGAAAGTATCACAAGAAGCTGGAGTGGGGCTGCCTATATAAAGATAGAGGCGCGTGAAAACAGTCAAAGACGCACACATCTCACCCAGAGTGCATCTAACCACCTCAAACTGACTCCCAGGCTGGGGTGAGTGAGACAGAGTGCGTAGAAATGATAACCTGGGGAACGCACAACAACAACAACACCAACAACACCAAAACAACACCATCAGCAACAGTAACAACTGATTCACTGATTGATTTACCTGTAGTGTTATGAGGAAGAAGAACATTATTTTTTTGTTGTGGTTTTTGGCCTATGTCACATGCTCGTGCTGCTGTGTCCACGCCGCTCATCCCGATCTGACCACACGGTCACATTCAGGTCGGTGGCGCTGCTCTTGTGGCGACCCGCTCTTCCTGGGAGCCTCAGCCCGAATGTCACGCATAGAAAGCTGCCATGACTTAAAAGCGGTGTAATATACAGGTAGAAAACAGTATGGAGAATACAAACGTGGGGCTCGTATGAAGCCGCTGCCAGGCTGCTAAGAAGTCCTTCGGATGAGACTATAAACGAGGCCCCGTGTGCGAACGCATGCACAACATCTTGCGCACACGTTAAATCCTGTTCCGCTTTTCGAAAGAGTAGGCCATTGTGTGCCGGTGGGAGCAGATGACAAAATTTACAAAACCGCATACACACGGGGACTGGCTGTAAAAAAGCACATGGGTGCTTATTCCATTGTCCTCAATATAAAAAAAAATGTATTTGAGCGCTTTGATTTGTTGCTTTACAAGATTCAGCGCTATATAAATTCCATACATTATTATTATTATTATTATTATTATTAAGACGAAAAGGCCCTGCACGGAGTAGGCACACGAAAAACATGCACGTAGGCACTCATAGCAATAACACAAACAAATCACATCAACTACAATAACAAAAGGCAATGGCTAAATAAACAAAAGTAGACAGGCAGGCAAACGCATAACACAGACAGAGCACAACACAACACAACACAATACAACACACACTGGAATCAAGCGCCTCTGGCCATAATGATTGTAACAATATCAATCCAAGCGAGAGTGAAGTGTGTGTGTCTGTGTTATGTCGCTCTGTTTCTCTGACAAACACTTGGAACCGGAGAGCGGAGAAGAATGGCTAGCGGCTTGGCTCTGGCGCTAGTCTGGAAGCCACTCTGTGACCACTGTGAAAGTGGTAGTGCTGTGCTGTGACGCTCGAATGCCTCGTGTGTTGGGAGCGTTGGAGTTGTATTGTGTATTCGGACAGTGTGTTCCGTTGTCCAGTTTAACTGGACGTGTGTTTACGACCCTATTGTAATGGTGACCGTCTGGGTATGTTCTTTGCAACTCTGTGGTTTGTGTATTTTGTTGAGGTTTTGAGGAGATTCTGGTTTTGAAATTATGAGAAGGAAAGTGAGAGTGGAAGTATTGTGAAACCAAGCGGAACGTTCGATGCGGGAGAGGTTGTGTGTAGGGTGTACACCACTGGTCGGCAGCTTATGGTTATAAACTCTGTCAGTCAGTTCTGTGGCTGTTCATAGGAATGTCGATTTCTGGCATCAGCTGCCCGCCGTTTGAGAACTTAACCAAATGATTGTTACAATTGTTTCATTTAGTGGGGTGTAAACGAAAGTGTCAAATAATCAGATAATAACATATTTCTTTATTATTCTTAAGTGTGTGTGTATGTATGTATGTATGTGTGTGTGCGTGTGTGTGTGCATGCGCGCGCGCGCGCGCGTGTGTGAGTGTGTGTGTGAACAGATTCTGGTCTAAAATTATCGACAACAGCAACTAAAACCTCCAGGAAAAACCCTGGCAGCTGAAAAAATAGATGACTACAGGTAAAGGTAAAGGTAAAGGGGTCCCATAACCTATAAGGTCGTAGGGGAGCGAGGAGTCAGAGACCTCAGCTTTTCTAGGGCCAGCATATTGAGGGCGGCGCCCATCTCCTCTCCCTCGCTGCTTTACCTTCCCTGACCCTAAAGAGGGCAGGTACCCATTTACAGCTGGGTGAACTGGGGGAACTGTACTGAAGCCAAGGCGCGCAAACGGTCACCCATCCAACTGGCAACCACGCTCGACGCTGCTTAACTTGGCTGGGGGAAAGCGAGTGCTCTGACCACTGAGCTATCCCGTCCCCTGACTACAGGTATCAAATGATATTAACACCCCTCTCTCTCTCCTCTCTCTCTCTCTCTCTCGCTCTCTCTCGTCAGAACAACAATAGTCACCCGCTAAAGCTTTGAATCCTAGTATTTCAACCCACTAATAGAACACTACAAATGTAGATCAAACGAACTCGGTGAAAAGGAAATAACCTTATGTTTAAACACTTGAAACCACATAAGTATTCTGCCTCAAGCTCGCTCCTTTCTAACGTCTCAATACTGTTACTGGTCCTGTGGATTTTTTTTCTGTGGTTTTTTTTCTAAAGGGAAGAACGTCGCCACAACCTGAGACGCTCCTACGAAAGTGTCGAACAATAAACAGAGGAAGAGCAGTTCAGCAATCAATGCAAACCGCTCACAGCCACACTGTCATGCCCAAGCATTGAAACGACCGACAAGTGACTCTATTCACACCGTCTAGGCCTGGCTCTTTGGCCTGACAAATCGCTGGGTGTGGGACTGGAAAACCTCTGACAGACGGAGACCATTTCAATACGGTGCCGGGGATATAAAAAAGACAAGTCTTTCTTTTCTGGCGTCTGTGTCTGTGTGCGGAGGTGTGATCTGTTGTGGAGTATTGAAACAGTTCAATTGGGAGAGCTCGAGCTTTGACTCTGTGAGACTGTCGCCATGTCTAGCGCCACAAAGCCCCGGGTCAGCATTTCTGGGTCTGTCAGCAACGCCCTTGGTGGCAAGAAGACTGTGTGAGTGTCCTGCCCTGACTAGACACTGGGCGGGGCTGTGGGGGACGTCGTGGGCTGTGTTGTGGGGTGGGTTGGGTTGTGGGCTGTGTTGTGGGGTGGGTTGGGTTGTGGGCTGTGTTGTGGGGTGGGTTGGGTTGTGGGCTGTGTTGTGGGGTGGGTTGGGTTGTGGGCTGTGTTGTGGGTGGGTTGGGTGTGGGTTGTGGGGTGTTGTGGGTTGGGTTGGTGTTGGTGGTTGGTACGGGTGGGTGTGTGTTACAGGTGGGTGTGGTTGGTTGGGTTGGGTTGTGTGGTGGGTTGTGTTACAGGGTGGGTTGTGGTTGAGGTGTGGGTTGTTGGTTGGGTTGTGGGGTGGGTGTGTTACAGGGTGGGTTGTGGGTTGTTGATGGGTTGGTTGGGTTGGGTGGGTTGTGGGTTAGTTGTGGGTTGAGTTGGGTTGGATTATGTGTTGAGTTAGTTGAGGTGGATTATTAGCGGTCATATGGTGTGGTTGGGGGGGGGGGTGGGGGTTGAGTTGTTTTATTCATCAGTCTTGGTTGTAGAATGGTAATGCATGTTTTATTGTTGAGTTGTGGGTGTTTTTGTCTTTGTGGGTGTATGCGTTTGGATGTGTTGTTGTGTTGGTTGTGGTAGAGGGAGGGGGCGGGTAGAGGCGGGGCTTTGGCATACTTAATCACATCTAGAACACATTGATCTGGCCAGAGCTCCTAAACAAATGCTCGTTTTCCATAGTTCCTTAGATAGTTTTATTTTTGTGGATTTTGTTGGACTTTGTTGTATTGCTTGAGCGCATTGCGATTGTGATGCTTTATTTGTTTAGGTGCTGTAGTCAAGGGTGTATAACCCAAGAGATAAGGTGACAGGGTTATGCTATGAATGGTTTAAATCCAGAAAGAGGCCTTTCGGCCAACAAAGCGGTTCACATCCTCAACAACACATGCGCCACATGGCCGAAGCTTCACAAGCTGCACATATCACAGCCCGAGTGAAGCCTGGGATCGTTTTCCAATTCCTGGGCTAGAGCTCCGACGTTTATCAATTTATTGTGAGATGTTGTGTATGCGACCGTTTTTGACCTACCATTGCTGAGCTGCATTCCGACTTCCGTGATGCATTTATATAACTAGTTCTTGAGAGTTCCTCAGGTCAGATCAACGAGAGAGTTTCAACAATGCCAGAATACCAGCAACGCACCTCAGATTTACTAGTATTGGGCGCTTTAGAATTTGCTGTGGCTCTTTTCGTACAAAGGAGTATTTGGCATTTTGTCATGTGTCTTTTAGGAAATGATTAGCTGAATTCGGTATAGGTTTATATAAATATTACAAGTTTCAATATCATAATGTGGGCACTTTTCCTTTCCAACTGAACTACGCTTTTGAAACGTTCTGCATTCAACTGATGAATCAATGAATCAATCACTATTAATCCTGATGGTGAACCTGTCAAGGCAGCCTTCACCCCAGAGTGACAGAAAAGTCTTTGTGCAAAGTGTCAACCACACCAAGCTGGTGTCGTTTATTGGATCAGTTCGCATTCACAGAGCTAACCCAGGATTCGTCTCCCTTGTTATTTGACCTCACTGACTTGTTTGTCTCCCTTTGTACTTGACCTCACTGACTTGTTTGTCTCCTTTTTACTTGACCTCACTGACTTGTTTGTCTCCCTTTTTACTTGACCTCACTGACTTGTTTGTCTCCCTTTTTACTTGACCTCACTGACTTGTTTGTCTCCCTCTTTACTTGACCTCACTGACTTGTTTGTCTCCCTTTTTACTTGACCTCTGTAACTGCTCCCTCAACACCTGAGGCAGACTTGGCAGGCAGCAAGTCTTGGGCACTTGACTCTGGCAGATCTGTTCCTCTTCACAACATGATGTCATCTGTATTTGTTCTTTTACATCGGTGTCGTATAAACGAATGCGCCTTTTTCACACTAGGATTGTTTGTTTCACTGCAAACAAAATCTTGTCAAGTAAGAGTTCCTAAGCCAGCAACACAGACAGGGGACGACAACTAAGATGGAGTGTCTGTGAGATAGTGTCGAAACAACGCGACTAGTGTTTGCTGCTGTGCCCCTGTATCAGTTGTTCATAAAATACATGGCTGCTTGCATCAAGCTTAAAACTAGAATACTGGCAGAACATTAAATGCTCGCATTAAAGCTACGTCACAGATTTTAAAAATAGAATCAAACTGATGCTATTAGAAGTTGAACACAATTTACAGAGCACGCAGGTAGAGCCTTGTTTATTTACTGTGTGTTTAGCTGGTTTATTTTGGTACAAAAGTGCACTGGGTTAGTCAACCTCTACTCACTGCCTGGCTTTTCGATGTCTGAAATATGGAAAAAGAAGCAAAGCAAAAGAGAGCAGTGATTAGCACAACAGAAGGATCACAGACTGTTGGAAGAATTATGCGAACACTATCTTAAAACTCTCATGCAAGCAAAATGAATATAGTAGATTCTGTCTCCAAGACTTTATGTTGTGTGTGTGTGTGTCTGTCTGTCTGTTTGTGTGTGTGTGTGTGTGTGTGTGTGTGTGTGTGTGTGTGTCTCACTCATCTCTCTCTCTCTCTCTCTCTCTCTCTCTCTCTCTCTCTCTCTCTCTCTCTCTCTCTCTCTCTTGTTTTTTATTAAAATCTAAAGATCAACACACGAAAAACAACTGACGTTGTACCGGATACAGAAAACAAACGGGTGACCGAAAGTAGTCTGCACTGACCGATTATCATTCAACTCTGACCTATAGATCACTGCTTTTTCTTCACGAACTCCCTTCCCGCCTTTCTTCGCTGTTAGTTTCTATATCACTTTACAACTGAAACACTGGCCCAGGCCAAGAGCTTTGTCAGGAACTTCTTTTTCTTCCTCGAACGCTGAGACAGCAACTCCAGATGCCCTGACAAATGCTGTGGTACGCTGAAGGCCCTCCAGAGGTCCGAAGAGTTGTCCCTCATGGGCAGATTATATGCCAGATATCGTCCCCCAGGTTTTGGCGTGTCAGTGGCTGAGAAAAGATAAGTACCGAGCCCACATGACAATGTTGCTATGTTGCAAAATGGTATGTTGACACTGTCTTTGCAAAATGGTATGTTGACATTGTCTTTGCAAAATGGTATGTTGACACTGTCTTTGCAAAATGGTATGTTGACACTGTCTTTGCAAAATGGTATGTTGACACTGCCCTGGCAATATGGCATATTGACACTGTCTTTGCAAAATGATATGTTGACACTGTCTTTAGCCACCACAAGCTCTCAGCACAGCAGCTTGTGCTCTGTTTAAACAGAGAAAGGAACATCCCCTGAAGTCGGCGTACGGCTGCCTGTGTGGCAAGACGGTCAATAAGAATCATACACACAAACTTCTCCTCCAGTGTGTACTTTAACTCTCACAGCGTCTAATATCACTTTAAGTGAACAGGCCTAAAATTGAAGACACACAGCGATTCCCATAATTATGGGATGAGTGATTGACAGTGCAGGTTGGGAGCCATGCCCAGAACGTTATGTTAGGGAGGCTATCAACAGCTGAGACATGTATGCAGCTAGCCACATTATTTCTTTCTTGTTACTAGTAACAACAAGCCCTCAACGTGATACTGGTGTCTTTTATGTGTGTGTGTGTCTTCAGGAAGAAGGAGCGCGAGCCGACAGAGGAGGAGAAGGTGTTACAGACGAAGACAGACAAAGAGAAGGTCAAAAAGGGCGAGAAGCAGAGGGTGGAGGACTTCCGGAAAAAACAGGAAGCGGCTGCCACCATCCAGAGAGCATGGCGGAAGTACGGAGCATGTGTTTCCGTTTGTTCTGTCCTTGATTGTTTAAAAAATGTTTTTACCCTTTGTCATTGTCGAAAGAGAAGAGTATTGCATTGTGTCGTGTTGACATGAAATGTGTTTTTTTTGTTTGGGTTTTGGTTTTTTAGGTAATGTTGTGTTTGTATGTGTGTTGGATTGTATTACATTATCTTGTCATTGTTGGTGTATGGGTCATAATTTTTACTTCTGTGTATAAAGTTGTCTTGCAATTTTTTTTTTTGCTTTTAGTTTTTTTTCCAGTTAATGGCATGTTCGTGTTCATGTTAGATTTTACTATGATTGGATTGTTATGTATAATATTGTGGTTCGGTTGTATTCAATAGCGTTCTATTCCATTGATTTGCATTGAATTGCATTAAGTTTTCTTCAATCACTAAATTAATGATCAATTTGTAATGTGTTTGATGGAGAGAAAAGTACTTTCAATATCAGTCACTGAATATATCTAGATGAAGAGGAAGGAGGGGGAAGAGGAGGAGGAGAAGCAGAAGAAGCAGAAGAAGCAGAAGCAGCAGCAGCAGAAGAAGAAGAAGAAAAAGAAGAAGAATTCAGAAGAAGAAGAAGAAGAAGAAGAAAAAGAAAGTAGAATAAAGACAAACACCCATACATCCCCACACACAGAAAATGCACACAGAAAATGATACGAAAATTCAAGTTAATGTAAAACAAATTTAGAACAACGAAAAATTACTATATGCAAAGAAAAAGAAACGTTTGTTTATTAACTTACAGTTATTTAACATGTTTATTAGCAATAGTGACTTGGTTGGATATGGTGGTTAAGGTTTTTTGTGTGAGAGAGAGAGAGAGAGAGAGAGAGAGAGAGGAGAGATGAGAGATGGAGAGAGAGAGAGAGAGAGAGAGGACAGGCCATCAAACTAACGAAATGTGTTTGATATCATTCTAGGGTTCGCTTCTTCGTGTAAGTTCACGTCTTATGGTTTTGCTTATAGGTTGTGCATGGCAGTGACACCCCCAATCCCTTTAGCTTGTGTTGTGCTTCTGATGTGTTTCTTTTTTGTTTTGTTTTCGTTTTCTTTATTTGCTAATCATTAGACTTCATTTCTGCATTGACAAATGCGTGTGTGCTATCGTGAACACACACACACACACACACACACACACACACACACCGATGCAGATTGTAACACGTATTCAAAAACAAAAGCCGTTGAAGAAAATGCTTGCAATAAAAAGTATTCCTAGATTTCTCAAGGAATAGACTGCAGTATATTCAAAGCGACATGACTGCTGACACACACCAAAAATATTACTGGACAAAATAACAAGTCTACAATCATTATGAAAATAGATTGTTTTCTCTAAGAGCTCTTGAGTTCAATGCACTGTTCCGTTTTCTTCATACTTGAAAATGGAAACTTCACTTTCTCAATCTAATGTTATGTTCTTAAAAATGAAAATGTAGTTTAGATAGCAGTAATAGATAACCTAGAGAAAAAGGTAAAAATTTAATGCAGTTAGTGACTATGGCCTGGGCAGCCTTCATGTATATGGGTGTGTGTGTTTGTTTGCAATCCACTCAAGTTCCCCCGCAAATCGTGTTGTTAATCTACCCTCCGCTTCTAGATCCTGTATGGCCTATAATCACTAGATGCGCATGCTTCATTCGACAATAGCATGTTTTTTTCTTCTTTTTTTCCTCGAGTCATTTCTTTACATTTAACCTGAACGGTAAGACTACAAGCTTAGAACTTTTTTTTAAATGTGAATAGCAACATTGCTTCAATGTTTTGTTTTGGTCATTATACTCCAGATCAGAAAGACAGCAAGACACACAGAGAGAACAAGAGAAGAAGAAAGAAGAAGAAGAAGAAAGAAGAAAAAGAAGAAGAAGAAGAACAAGAACAAGAAGAACAAGAAGAACAAAAAAATTGCAAGGACGAAGAAAGAAAGAAAGAAAGAAAAAGGAGAAGGAGGTGGAGGACAGAGAGACAGACAGACAGACAGACAAACAAGAGATAGTTTTTGAAACACGAAGAGACAGAATCTACCCTATTCGTTTTGCTTGCATGAGATTTGTTTTATATTGTTTGCATAATTCTTCCAACAGTCTGTGATCCCTCTCTTTGCTAATCAGTGCCCTTTTTGCTTTGCTTCTTTTTCCATATTTCAGGCATCGAAAAACCAGGCAGTGAGTAGAGGTTGACTAACCCAGTGCACTTTTGTACAAAATTAATTAATCACATAATGTAGGGTTTTTCTGGACTGGCTAATGTTTAATATTTTGGGGGGTTGATCTTCATGTGATCTGAAACTTGCCTTTTGGGTTATTTTTGTGTTCATTATTGCTTTTCAATGTCAGGTATAAATTTTGTTCCACTATGTCTTGTTTCGTGTGTGTGTGTGCGTGCGTGCGTGCGTCGCGCGCGCGCGCGTGTGTGTGTGTGTGTGTGTGTGTGTGTGTGTTTGTGCGTGTGCGCGTGCATGCGTGCGTGCGTGTGTGTGGGAGGGGGTACGTGGGTGTGATGTTATAACCGCTTCTGTATTCTCTTGCTTTATTTTTATCGCACATTATTTGTTGTTGTTTTGTACACAATTGTTGTAATCATAGCCGTTATCGGTGTGGTGATGGAGTAGTAGTAATGATGATAGTAGTGGCGGTGGTGGCGGGAGGAAGGGGGTAGTAGATAACTTGAGGCACCAGTATTTTGCACCTACTTGTTTGCAGTGTCTCACTGTCGTTATATTTCGCATGTATTCGTGCATTTAAAAAGAGAAGTTTGTACGTTTTCTGTTGATGCTCAAGCTCAATACTTCTCTCTCCCTCCCTCTCTCTCTCTCTCTCTCTCTCTCTCTCTCTCTCTCTCTCCTCTCTCTCTCTCTCGCTCTCTCTCTCTCTCTCTCTCTCTCTCTCTCTCTCTCTCTCTCTCTCGCTCTCTCTCTCTCTCGCTCTCTCACTCACTCTCTCTGAATGTATGTTTTTGTTGATATTTGCCTTGTTACTTTATATACCCATTATCATAAAATAAAATTTTATTTAAAAAAACAGTAGTGGAACTGAAAACTGAAATATGATCTTGCTGAATAATGGCATTACCTTACAAGAGCATGGGAAGTAAAGAAGAAATGTTGTTTGCTTTCATTAACTGCAAACATTTGCCCAGACAAATCTCAACGTGTTTTTTTCAGTGTTTAATGGCTATCTGCCTGATTGCATCTGGTTAAAAACTTTTAACATTTTAGATATGAAAAATCTGCTGGGTTCTTCCTGTGAAGAAGATACTCATGCTGACTGGTGTGGATCCCTCTGTGCTCTGTGTGACGGTACGTTAGGGGCAGAAGAGCTTAGTGGCTAGAACCTCCAACCTGTCACCTCATGGTCATCTGGAGATGTGGGTTCCTGTCTCCGCTGAGAATTCTGTCTGAAGGCGTGAACATGATGGTTATTATGGTCTGAAGGCGTGAACATGATAGTTATTATGGTCTGAAGGCGTGAACATGATGGTTATTATGGTCTGAAGGCGTGAACATGATGGTTATTATGGTCTGAAGGTGTGAACATGATAGTTATTATGGTCTGAAGGCGTGAACATGATGGTTATTATGGTCTGAAGGCGTGAACATGATAGTTATTATGGTCTGAAGGCGTGAACATGATAGTTATTATGGTCTGAAGGTGTGAACATGATAGTTATTATAATCTGAAGGCGTGAACATGATAGTTATTATGGTCTGAAGGTGTGAACATGATAGTTATTATGGTCTGAAGGTGTGAACATGATAGTTATTATGGTCTGAAGGCGTGACATGATGGTTATTGTGGTCTGAAGGCGTGAACATGATGGTTATTATGGTCTGAAGGCGTGAACATGATGGTTATTATGGTCTGAAGGCGTGAACATGATGGTTATTATGGTCTGAAGCCGTGAACATGATGGTTATTATGGTCTGAAGGTGTGACATGATGGTTATTATGGTCTGAAGCCGTGAACATGATGGTTATTATGGTCTGAAGGTGTGACATGATGGTTATTATGGTCTGAAGGTGTGACATGATGGTTATTATGGTCTGAAGGTGTGACATGATGGTTATTATGGTCTGAAGACGTGAACATGATGGTTATTATGATTTTAAATTGAAGGTATGAAAATAATCGTTATTATGGTTTGTAGGCATGAAAATAATCGTAATTATAATGGTTATGTAGTCTATACCGATGAGAATGGTATTTAAACCTGCTACCATGATTTTCATAATCATCATCTTATATCAGTAGTCATAATCATTTGGTAGAAACAGGTGCAAGATGTAGCAACAAAGACACAAAATAATGTTTTAGTTAATATTCGATCCCTACTGGATAAAGCACGCACA
Organism: Rapana venosa; assembly: GCA_028751875.1. NCBI lineage: Eukaryota > Metazoa > Mollusca > Gastropoda > Neogastropoda > Muricidae > Rapana > Rapana venosa. The sequence goes on along the minus strand of CM054135.1, from coordinate 100,189,829 downwards.
AAGCATCTAAATCAATTGTCTGGTGTATTTTTCCCGATAACGTCCTATTGACTTTGAGCTTTGATGCACCAGAACCCATAGTCATCAGCTTTCATGCCATCTACAAAATACCTCATCATTAATGTTCTTTTACTATAATTGTCTTCCAAGTCGGCGGCAGGAGAAGATTTTCGCGGAGTCGGCGCAGAGAGCGGTGAGGTTGCGGAGACTGCAGGCCTCCCAGGCCGAGTGGGAAAAACAGATCGCCGCCCTGACCATCCAGCTGGCCTGGCGAAAATACTACAGGTGACAGGCAGGGTAGATAGGTGGATAGATAGATAGATAGGTAGGTAGATAGATAGATAGATACATACATACATACATACATACATACATACATACATACATACATACATACATACATAGATAGATAGATAGATAGATAGATAGATAGATAGATAGATAGATAGATAGATAGATAGATAGATAGGCAGGCAGGCAGGCAGGCAGGCAGGCAAGGCAGGCAGGCAGGCAGGCAGGATAGACAGACAGACAGACAGACAGACAGACAGACAGACAGACAGACAGACAGACAGATAGATAGACAGACAGATAGATAGACAGACAGATAGATAGATAGATAGATAGATAGATAGATAGATAGATAAATAGATAGATAGATAGACAGATAGATAGATAGATAGATAGATAGATAGATAGATAGATAGATAGACAGATAGATAGATAGATAGATAGGTAGGTAGGTAGGTAGGTAGGTAGGTAGGTAGATAGATAGATAGATGGACAGATAGATAATAAGATAGATAGATAGATAGATAGGTAGATAGATAGATAGATGGACAGATAGATAGATAGATAGATAGATAGATAGATAGATAGATAGATAGATAGATAGATAGATAGACAGACAGACAGACATATAGACAGACAGAGAGATAATAGATAGATGGAAAAAGGTTTTTAAAATTAAAAAAAAAAAATTTTTTTGGGGAAAAAATTTTAAAGGGGGTTTTTTTTTTAAAAAAAGGTTTTTAAAAAAGTTAAAAAAAAAAAAAAATTTTAAAAGGGGGGTAGAAAAAAAAAAAAAGAAAAAAGTTTATTAAAAAAAAGGGAAAAAAAAAAGGAAAACAACCCCCTTTTTTCCCCCCCCCCCCCCCCCCCCCCCCCCCTTTTCCCCTTTCACCCTCCCCCCCCCCTTTTTTTTTTCCCTTAATTGTTTCCCCCCCCCCCCAAAATTTTTTCCCCCCCCCAAAAAAACCCTAACCCCCCAACCAAACCCCCCCCCAAAAAAAAAACCCCCCCCCCCCCCCCCTTTTCCCCAACCCAAAAAAATTTTTCAAAAAGGGGGGAAAAAAAAAAAAAAAAACCCCCTACAAAAAAAAAATAAAAAAAACCCCCTTTTTTTTTAAAAAAAAAAAAAAAAAATTTTTAAAAAATTTTCCCCCCCCAAAAAAAACCCCCCCCCCCCCCCAAAAAAAAAAAACCCCCCCCCCCCCAAAAAAAAAAAAATTTTTTTTTTTTTTTTGGGAAAATTTTTTTTTTGATTTTTTGTTTTTTTTTTTAAAAAAATTTTTTTTTTTAAAATTTTTTTTTTTTTTTTTTTTAAAAAAATTTTTAATTTTTTTTTAAAAATTTGTTTTTTTTTTTTGGGGGGAAAAATTTTTTAAAAAAATTTTAAGGAAAAAAAAAAAATTTAAAAAAAAGGAAATTTTTTTTTTTTTTAAAAAAATTTAGTTTTTAATTTTTTTTTAAAAAATTTTTTTTTTTTTTAAAAAAAAATTTTTAATTTTTTTTAAAAAATTTTAAAAAATAAAAAAAAAAAAATTAAAAAAAAAAAATTTTAAAAAAAAAATTTTTTTTTAAAAAATTTTAAAAAAAAAAAAAAGGGGGGGGGTTTTTTATTTTTAAAAAAAAAAAAAAATTTTAAAAAGATAAATTTTTTAAAAAAATTTTTTTTTTTTAAAAAAATTTGGTTTTTTTAAAAATTTAAAAAAAAAAAAAAGGGGAAAAAAAAAGTTAAAAAAAAAAAAAAAAAAAATAAAAAAAAAAAATTTAAAAATTTTTTGGGGAAACAAAAAAAAAAAAAATTTTTTCCCCAAAAAAATTTTTTTAAAAATTTTTTTTTTTTTTTTTGTGGGGGTTTTTTTGTTTTTTTGGGGGGGGGGGGGGGGGTTTTCCGGGGGGGGGGGGGGGTTTTTTTTTCTTTTTTGGGGGGGGGGGGGGTTTTTTTTTTCCCCGGGGGCCCCTTTTTTTTGGGTTGGGGTTTTTTTTTGGGGGGGGGGGGGAAAAATTTTTTTTGGGGGAAATTTTTTTTTAAAGGGGGTTTTGTAAAAAAGGGGAAAAAAAATTTTTAAAAAAAAGGTTTTTTTTTAAAAAAAAAAAAATTAAAAAAAATTTTTCCCAAAAAAAACCCCCCCAAATTTTTAAAAAAAAAAACCCCCAAAAAAAAAAAAAAAAAAAACCCCCCAAAAAAAAGGGAAAATAAAATTAAACAAAAAAAAAAAGGTTTTTCCCCCAAAAAACCAGAAAATTTTCCCCCAAGGGAAAAAAAAAGGTTTCCCCCCCGGGGGAATGTTTAAAAAATTTGGGGAAAACCCCCCCCTTTTTTGCCCCCCGGGTTAAAAAAAAAAAAAGGGGGGGGGCCCCCCCCCTTTTGGGGGGGGGGGGTTTTTTTTTTTTTTTTTTTTTTTTTGTGTGTGGGGGGGGGGTTTTTTTTGTTTTGGGGGGTTTTTTTTGGGGTTGTGTGTGGGGGGGGTGTGTGTGGTTTTTTTGGGGGGGGGTTTTTGGGGGGGGTTTTTTTTTTTTGGGGGGTTTTTTTTTTTTTTTTTGGGGGGTTTTTTTTTTTTTGGTTTTTTTTTTTTTTGGGGGGTTTTTTTTTTAAAAAAATTTTAAAAGGGGAAAAAAGGGGGCCCCCCCTCCCCCCCGGGAAATTTCCCCCCCCAAAAACCCGGCCCCCTTTTTTTTTTAAAAAGGGGAAAACCCCGGGGGGGGAAAAAAAAAAACCCGGCCCCCCCTTTTCCCCCCCCCCGGGGGGGGGGGCCCCCCCTTTTTTTTTAAAAAAACCCCCCCCGGTTCCCCCGGGGGCCTTTTTTCCCCCCCCAAACCCCGGGTTTTTTTTTTTTTTAAAAACCCCCCCCCTTTTTTGGGGGGGTTTAAAGAATTTTTTTTTCCCCCTTTTTTTTTTCCCTTTTTTCCCCCCCCCCTTTTTTTTTTTCCCCCCTTTTTTTTTCCCCCCCTTCCGGAAATTTTTTTTTTTTTTTCCCCCTTTTAAGGGGGGGTTTTTTTTTTTTTTTGGGGGGAACCCCCGGGGGGGGAAAACCCGGTGGGGGGCCCCCAAAAAAAAACCAAAAGGGGTTTTTTCCCAAAAAAAAGGGGGGGGGGGGGGGGGGGGGTTTTTTTTGGGGGGGGGGGGCCCCGGGGGGGGGGGGGAAAAAAACGGGGGGGGGGTTTTTTTTTTTGTTTTTTTTTTTTTTTTGTTTTGGTTGTGGTTTGGTTTTTGGGGGCCCCCTTTTTGGGGGGGGGGGGGGTTTTTTTTTGTTTTTTTTTTTTTTTTTTGGGGGGGGGGGGGGGGGGGGTTTTTTTTTCCCCCCCCTAAACCGGAACCCCGGCCCCAAAAACCCCCCTTTTTTTAATTTCCCCCCCCGGGAAAAAACCCCCCCCAAAAAAGGGGGGGGGGGGTTTTTTTTTTTTGGGGGGTGGTGTGTGTTTTATTGTGTGGGTTGGGGTTTGTTGGGGTTGTGTTGTTTGCTTTTTTTTTTTTTTTTTTTTTTTTAAAAAATTTTTTTTTTTTAAATTTTTTTTTTAAAAGGGGGTTTCCCCAAAAATTCCCTTTTCCCCCCCCTTTTTTCCCCCCGGGGCCCCCTTTTTTTCCCTTTTTTTGGGGGAAACCCCCCCCCCTTTGGGGAAATTTTAAAATTTTTTTTATTTGGGGGGGGGTTTCCCCGGGCCGGGGGGGCCCGGGTTTCCCGGTTTGGGGAAAAAAATTTTTTTTTTTTTTTAAAAAAATTTTAAAAAAAAAAAAAATTTTTTTTTGGCCCCTTTTTTTTTTTTTAAAATTGGAAATTAGGGGCGGGCGGGAATTTTGTTTTTTTCCCCCCCCAAACCAAAAAAAAAACCCCCCCCTTTTTTTTTTTGGCCCTTTGGGCCCTCCCCCCCCAAAAAAAAATTTTTTAAAACCCCCAAAACCCTTTTTTCCTTTTTCCCCCCCCCTCCTTTTTCCCCCCCTTTCCCCCCAAACCCTACCCAAACGTGTTTGTGTGGTGTCGTGTACGCGCGGCCCCGCCCCGCGCGCATGTTTTTTTTTGAGTGTGTGCGTGCGTTTTGTTGAAAGGGAATTTGTTTAAAGCTAATATTTTGTGGGGGGTTGCATGTGTTTAAAAAGAATTTTAAAAGCAAAACGCTTCGATTTTTTTTGCTTTTTCAAGATTCAGAGCAAAAAAATACCCCTTTCAGTATTATTTTAAATTTCAAACCTCAGTTTCCCCTGTTTCTATGTCGTGTTTGTGTGGGTGGGGCAAACGGTGTCGTACCAAATTTTCCTGGACCAGTAAAACCCCCACAAGGCCCTTTGGGAGGGCGTGCGCCCCCACCTTGGAAAAAGCTCTCCCGGACCAAAACCCCGCCCCCTTTTTCAGTTTGGCCATTTGCCAAAAGGGCAGATGATAATTTGATAATAAAATCCCCCCAGTAAGAACAAACACACCCCACACACACAACACACACGCAACGGACGCAAAAACACCACGCCCACACACACATGCACACACACACACGAAGAGTCAGACTTTTGAAAAAGATGCTAACTCAAAATAGAACAACCTGACAATAACCAAAGATCATAGTAATCATTTTCCTAACATTCCTCGTCTTTTTACCAAATTGGGCATTATTAAATTTTATTATCGTCAGCACACACACCACAAATTCCTTCTCTCTCTCCCCTCCTCTCTCTCCTCTCTCTCCTCTCTCTCTCCTTTTCTCTCTCTCGCTCACACACACCAAACAAAAACACTTCCGCCCGCGCGGGGGGGCGGTGGGCGGGCGGGCGGGCGAGGGGAAAGTACGTTTGATACACGTTAAGTATTTTAAACCAGGGTTTAAATAAAAAATTTCTGTGGCACTTTTGAGGGGGGTTCGTGCATTTCGGCGCCCTGGGGCGTAATTTTTGTGTCATGGGCACACACATGGTCCCGTCCCGTGTCCTCCCTTTCGTGTAAACCCGTTTTGAAATGCATTTCGGGCCCGGGAGCACCGGGGAAAAGGGTTTTGTTTGGGTTGTGTAAAAAATTTTGGGGTTGACAACAGTCTAGGGGAGTAAAAACCCATAGTCAGTTTTCTTACATTTTATTTCCTTTTTTGTTCGTCGGTAGAACTGAGGTTCACCAACTGAAGTTTTTGGGGAAGGCCCGTTTTTTGCCCCCCATGAAAGGGAGCCCCCCTCCCACTGTTTGGGGGAGTGTGGCGGGGTTCCCTTTCCCCCCAACCTTTGGTGTGTTGTTTCAATTTAAATTTCCCCCCAAATGGCTGTGCTGTTTTTAGATTTCATATCCCCCCACCCGGCGTGCTGTTTCAGAATTTTATTTTCCCCCACCCGGTGTGCTGTTTCGATTTCCCTTCCCCCTTTTTCCCCCGGGTGTGCTGTTTTTGATTTCTTCCCCTCACCTGGCGTGCTGTTTCAGTTTCATTCCCCTCACCTGGCTTTTGCGTTTCAGATTTTATTTCCCCCACCTGGCGGGGGCTGTTTCAGATTTCGGGCCCCCGCCTCCTTCCTCCTCAGGGCCCGAGCGACCCCGACCTCCCTCTTCTCCTGCACGTCAAAAAAAATCGGCCCTTGAAACCCCCTCACCCCTGAAGCTGTCCCGTGGGTGCTGCCGTTTTTTCCCATGATTATGTTTTTGGACATTGGACTTGTTTCTAAACGGAACTGTGAAAAACTAAGTGGGGATTTGGGAGTGAGTGTAAGGCTTGTGAAAGGTGGTGTTTGTAGATTGTCTGTGCCAGAAATTTTCTTTTTACGGTCTCAGTTTGTCTGGGGATAAAAATTGCCCCGGGGGGGGGGGCATTTGGGGTTTTAGGGGTACTTTTTTTCCGTTTGAAATTTTCTTCATAAATTTATTAAATGTGCCCCGGGGAATTGGCTTTTAGTGCAGTACAAAGTTTAAGGCAACTGTCTTTTGGCCTGGGTTCTGTAAAGTTTTCCCCTCGAGACCTCGGTTAAAACATCTAATCCCCCAAAAGTATAGGGTTTTTTTTTTTAAAAAATTCAATAAAAAAAAAACAAATATTCACGGGGAAAAGTTGTACTGTACAGCATTGCCCTTTGAATTAAAGGGGGATTTTTGTTGTGCTTTGTTTTTCCTTTTGGAAAAGTGTGCAAAGTTTGCTTGTTTTTTTGTGTTCAATGCGGGCCCTTTAAAGGGCCCGTTTAGTAATCAATCCGACTAGATGATTGAAATCGTGGTCGGCTTTTTGTTTATTAAAAAAAAGAATGTAAAGGGTTTCGGATTAGTTTCCAAAAACCTATTTCAAGAAAATCACATTCCTGTTTTTAGCGCCCGGAAATTAATAACCCAGAAAAACTTTGAATTTTAATTTTAATTTCAAATTTTCAACATGAATTTTGAAAAAAAACGGTTGAAAAAAGTTTATTTTTTCTCTCCTTTTTAAAAAAAAAAATTTAAAATCAAAAAGTACGAACTGTCCAATTTTTACGGTACTAAAAGATGTAAAAAAAAAAAGGGAAAGATTTGGGAAGGGGTGGGGAAAAGGGGTTGGGGGGTTATCTGGGCAGAAAAAGGAAAATTTGGTTTTTTTTATTTAAAAACCCAGCGGAGCTATTCCCGTTTTGGGACTTAACCCCCTAAATTTATCAACCCCCCGGGTTTTTTTTAAAAGGGAAAAAAAGAAAAGGGTTTCCCCCAAACCTTTTAGAGGAGGCGGGAGTTATTGATAAATTTTAAAATCAAAATGACCTGGTGGCCCCAGATGTTTGGCAGTGGGGTGGGTCAATGGCCGGGACTTTTTTATTGGGCGTCAGGGGATGCGAGGTTGCAGTAACCGGGCAAAATTTTGGGGTTTGGTTTTTGGGTTTGGGGTGGATATGACTTTCTCTTCATGTACTAACCCTTAAAAATTTTTTTTTCAAAATTTGGGGGGTTTTGGGTTTGAAATTTTTTTTACTTCCCCGGGGGGGGTTAAAAAAAACCCGCTGGTTTTAAATTGAGCTTTTTTTTTTTCCTTTTCCCCCCTTGGGTTTTCGTTTAAAGGGGGGGGTTTTTGGGTTTGTTTTGTTTGGGGTTTTTTTGGGGTTTTTTTTTTTTTGGGGGGGTTTGTAAAATTTATTTACGTCGGGTAAAAATGGAGGTTTTTTTTTTGTTTTTGGTTGCACGATTTGAAAAAAGTGTTTCTTAAAGTACGAAAAAAGAGAGAATGAAAATGCTCAAAAAAGTTGTAATTCCCATTCCCTTTTAACAGGGAAGCAAATTTTTAAAAAACTGTTTTTTGGGGTTTTTTTTTGTCTTGTTTCTGTAAAAGGGGGGATTTTAAAAATTTTTAAAAAAATTTTCCTTTCATTATAATAGCCCTGTTTTCTAAAAAATGTTGTTGGGTTTAAAAAAACATAAAAGTTTTAATTTTTTTTCAAATATAAGAAACAAGAGTGATAAAAATGTACGAAAAAAAATTTGTTGTTTTTGTACTTGATCTTCAAGTAAGATAGCAACAATACAGATCTCAGTAGCAGAAGTGAACAATTGAATGCATGGAAATAAACGTGTATAACCCCATGATCACAATAAAACTGTTGTCAAATTCTGCCCTGTCTTGTCCTGCCCTGTCTTGTCCTGTTTAGTGATTTTATTAGTGATGAGAGTGTGGCTTTGAATGGTTTTGGTGTGCCGTATCGAATGGACAGAGAGAAAGATGAGAGCGGGAAAAAACAAGGTGGTGGCGTGTGCCTGTACGTGAATGAAAGTTGGTGTGCAAGAGCAAATGTCAAGGTCAGAAAGCAAATGTGTACTGCAGATGTTGAATTGTTGTCAGTGTCCCTCCGTCCTAAATATCTGCCAAGGGAGTTTGGCCAAGTGTTTGTGACAGTGTGCTATGTGCCTCCCTCTGCCTGTGCTGCACGTGCCGCCTCCCAGATGTCTGACACAGTACACGAACTGCAATTGAATGCTCCTGACTCGCCCTGTTTTGTGCTTGGCGACTTTAACCACTGTGATTTAAAACATGCTCTTTCTTCTTTTAAACAATATGTGACTTGTTTTACCCGTCAACACAAAATTCTTGACAAATGTTTTGGGAACATTTTACATGCCTATAAGTCTGTTGCTTTGCCACCTCTTGGTACCTCAGATCACAACACAATTTTCCTCATACCTGCAATATAAACCCAAAATAAAAACTGACCCTATTGTGAAAAAACAAGTGAAAGTGTGGACGCATGAGAGTGTGGAAGATTTTGAAAGGTTGTTTTGAGTGTACTGACTGGAGTGTGTTTCTTGACTCGAGTGACAATGTTGATGAAGCGACTGATGTTGTGCATGCATATATTTATTTTTGTGAAAATCTTATTATTCCACAAAAAACTGTAAAGATATTTCCCAACAATAAACCTTGGGTGACAAAAACACTAAAATCCTCTCTAAACAAAAAGAAAGTAGCGTTTCAGAGCGGCGATAGAATGGCCTGCAGAACAATTCAAAAGAAACTCCAAAAAGAAATTCGAGAATGTAAAAGATCTTATAAAGAGAAAGTTGAAGAACAATTTCAGAGGGGTCATTTGGCTAATGCGTGGAAGGGTTTAAAGATACTTTCAGGTCAAGCAAACTCAAAAATGTCAACACAGTCAATGCCACTAGAGGAACAAAAAGCTTTTGCTGATGAACTGAATGATTTCTATTGCCGCTTTGAGCGTGAAGATCACAAACATGAGCTTCAATCTGTTCTGTCTAACCTGCAACAAAATGTCTGTGATAATAATTCGAATGATGAAGATTTTACTGTTCATGCTACAGATGTTAAATCAGTATTTAAAGCATTGCATGTGAGGAAGGCTGTGGGTGTGGATGGTATTTGTGGTCGGCTTTTAAAATCTTGTGCAGAGCAGCTGTGTCATGTTTTTAGTGATTTGTTTTCTCTGTCTTTGAAAGCATGCCATGTTCCAAGTCTCTGGAAAAAATCAATAATTTGTCCTGTTCCAAAAAATAATCACCCCAAATCTTTAAATGACTGTAGACCAGTACTCTCACTCCAATAGTAATGAAATGTTTTGAACGAATCGTTCTCAAACGGCTTCTTTTCTCTACTTCTTCATATCTAGATCCTCTTCAGTTTGCATACAAAGCCAACAGAAGCACAAATGATGCTACAATTACCTTGCTGCCTAATGTTTATTCCCACCTAGAAAAACCTGACTCTTTTGTTCGTATACTTTTCATTGACTTCTCTTCTGCCTTTAATACCATTCAGCCCCATCTATTAGCTCTCAAACTGCTCTCAATAGATGTCTGTCCTCGGCTAATTCTCTGGATAATAGCTTTTTGACACACCGGACACAGTTTTTCGATTTCAAAAGGCCATATCCACTCAAAGATCAACTTCCACGGGTTCTCCCAAGGCACTGTTCTGTCCCCCATCCTTTTCACCCTTTACACAAATGACTGCACTGGCTCTGATCTTATACCGTTAATCAAATATTCTGATGACTCTGCTCTGGAAGATCTGTCTAATTCCCATGTCATGTATTTTAAACAAGTTGAGGAGTTCTCCTCCTGGTGCAAACAGAACTGTCTTGAGGAAATGTTGATTGATTTTCGCAGGGACCCCCAGCCCATACCAAATCTTTACATTGATGGTGTAAAGGTAGAGCGTGTACACCAATACAAATATCTAGGTACTATTATTGATGATAAACTAAATTTTGATGCTAATACAGATCTTGTAAATAGGAAATGCCACTCACGCATCTTTTTCCTTCAAAAACTCAGGAGTCTTAAAGTAAATGTAAAAGTTTTACAAAATTTCTACCGATGCATTATTGAGTCTGTCTTTCATTTTCCTTGGTTTGTTGGTATGGGGGCCTGACTGTTAAAAACAAAAAACATAGTAAACAAGATTGTAACCAGATGTGGCAAAATTGTGGGCTGTGAGCAAATGAAACTGAATGACTTGTATGAATGCCATGTGAGAGACAGAGCTAGACAGATTGTGAGTGATGACACACATGTGCTTGCAAAATATTTTGAACTCCTGCCTTCTCAAAAGCGCTACAGAGTACCCAAGACTAGAACCTGCGATTTAAAAATAGTTTTATTCCAACCTCAATTCTGCAATTAATAAATGTATGACAATAATCTGAATTGAACTAAAGCCCACGACAGAGAGAGAGAGAGAGAGAGAGAGAGAGAGAGAGAGAGAGGGGGGGGAGGGAGAAAAGAGATAGACTAAAGGCTACCTTATTATTTGAGTAAACTGTGTTCAGTTTCTAATAGAATAGAGTATTAACTTTACTGATATTTGTCTTATCATGCATGTTATACAAATGATTTTTTTTTCTTTAAATACGTGCGCGTTGTTATTTTTAAAACTGTTCAATATCTTAAAAGAACAAGTATTAATTTAATTAATATTTGTCTTATACAACATGTTATAACAATTTGACTTATATTATTAAAATGCGTGAGCATGGGTACGAATGTTTACAATGTGCGAGCGTGCGTGCTCGTGCGCAAGTGACTGTGTATGTGCGGACGTACGGGTTAACTTGTGCGCACATGAGTAAAGTGATTTTGTTGGGGTGGGTTTGTGGCTGGCTGAGATATTGCTGATTTGTGGATGCTTTTTATCTCATGATGGGTGCGTGCTGATGTTGGACAGTGTGTGTGTTTTAAATATTATGTTTAAATGTTTATTGTTTTTATGTATGGCGAGTAACCAGCCGGAATTTCTCTGTCTTTGAGATAATAAAGTTTTTGAATTTGAATTTGAATTTGAATAGTCTTGTCTTGTCTTGTCATGCCTTGTCAGAGTGATGTAAGGAAGGACATTATCCTCCAGCATGACACAACACATACGCTACAATTCTGTACAAAGCTGCACATACAGAGCATTGTCCTTACAAACATGCATGCACGCACACATGAAGACGGGGTTTCTGAAAAGAGTTTAAAAGGGCTGGCAATTCAGGGGGAAAAACCCAACTTTACGTAATCTTTTCCCTTTCCCGATTAATCCGTCCGTTCCCCTGGTCAGTCCTCTCCCTTGGTAAATCAGTCCTCTCCTTTCTCTCCCCTACCCTAATTAATCAATCCCGTCCTCTTGTAAGCCTGAGACAGGGCAGTAATAAAGTCAAACCCTCCCCTCTCCCTGCAAAAAGAATAATTATGCCTGCAATGCAGTGGATACCATCCTCGACTTATTAACCCCCTCAAATGCTAGTTAATCCATTCCCCGGTTAAACAGTCTTCTCTCTTTGTGAATTAATCATCTTCTCGCCAGTTAATCTTTTCTCCAGATCAACCCATCTGCTAAACTAATTATCCCCTTCTGGTTAACCCGCTTCTTCTCTCGGCTAATCAATGCTCCTGTTGATCCCCTAAGCCCTGACCAGAGCAATCAGTCCCTGGTGGTCTTTGTTTCTGGGCCCATTACACCGAGGTGAGAATGGTCTGCAATGTCCACAGCCTGCCTCCACTCCTGAGTAACCGACAGCTGACACTGTGCATCATCTCTTGTCGCTGTGAAAACGAATTGGTAATCATCATGCAAAAAAAAAAAGGTTTCTGGGAATGGGGAGGGGCATGCAGTTGGAGGAGGGGGTAGCAGTCTGATTTTAGGGTCTTAAAGTCCTTGACATAAGCCAATACGCCGATGTCCCGTGTTTAAGAAATAATAATAATAATAACAATAAAAATAATAATCATGGAAATTTTTAAAAAGCGCTGAATCTTGAAAGCAACACAGTGTACTAGAACACCGTACCCCTTTTAAGCACCATTCCTTTTTCGCAGAAAACATTCCAGTTTGGCCGTGGATGCTTAAACCAAACAGCCCGCATCTTTCTGAACCGGGAGGGGGGATGGTCTACACAAACTCAACTTTTCAGACACACCCTCTTTTTCTCTCTTCGTCTCATAATCATTAAAAACAGAACTAGACCATCACCATTGGGTTGCCGAAATCAAATCCCGGGTTTTTTCTGTTGTGATGTGTTGTGTTGTTTTTTTTTGTTGTTGTTTTTGTTGTATTTCCTCCTACAGCCCCCGGTTCACCAATGACACATTTCGCCTATGTGACCGCCATCCCCCCCCCCCCCCCCCACCCCCCCCCCAACCCCCCCTAAATTTTAGGGCCCCCTTTTCCGCATGGGGATGGTGTCTAAACCCGCACCTGTGGCATGCTTTTTTAAAAATTGTTTATCCTTTACTAGCCCAGAAATGGCCTACTTTTCCCAAAACGAGAACGGTTTTTTAACGTGTACGCAAGATGCTCTGCTGCTTTCGCACAGGGGGCCTTGGCTGAAAGTCTCACCCGGACTTCGCATTCGGTTCGTTTTTTAAAAAAGGGGGAAGAATGGGCAAGGTTGGAATCGAACGCTCAATCTCAGGGTTGTTTTGAGCGGTGAACATAAATTAACCGCCCCTGCCGTCACCTTCCTTCTTACCGCATACTAAACAAACGATTCTTCAAATCCACGGGTGCCCAAACTGGCTGGGGGAGCTATGGTAAACCCCCGGATTTCTGATGGGGGGAGGTCCCAGGTTCAGACCTACGAAAGCAAAGGGTTTTTTTTTGGACCCACCAGGCCCCTGACCAGGGTGTTTTTTGTATGGCTCTGGGAAACAAGACCACATAGTTGAGATCCCCCACTTTCTCCGAGTTTTTTTGAATTTTACTGCTAGTACCTGAAAAGTTTTGTCTGTATCACTCAACCTGCGGGCCCCGGATTATGATTAGTTTTCATGATGGAAGTACAAGTTGTGCCTAACGACAAGGTGGGGGTCCATGATTGAGTTATCCATCACTTTTGGGGTCTCCATCATCATAGAAAAGAAAGAAAAATTCGGGGCTGCGGTGCTCTGCGGGTGTCCCGGTCCCCTCAGTTGGGTTTCTCCTACCCCCCCCCCGCCGTGGTGAAAGCCTTCATAAAAAGTACGATGATCTACAACATCAGTTTGGTAACACCTTCTATCCTTTTTTCAAACGAACCAGTCAACCAAAGAAACAAAACTAGGACGGTTACCGAAACAGCTTTTTCGAGAAACTGTGGTGACTAAACACACCCAGACCCCATTGTTACAGAATAACCCCCCAGCAAGAGGCTGTTGTTGCATATCATTATGAACAGTCCGTAATCCCTTTTTTAAATCATAAAAAACCAAACCCAACAAAACCGGTGGGGGAGAGAGAGAGAGAGAGGAGAGAGAGAACAATGATTTTTTTCACAGAAAGGGCCCTTACCCATACATAAGAAGTTGCCGAATCGCTTTGTATTTTTGGGGAGGGAAAGCAATTCTAACGACAAAATGAGACAATGACAATGACAAATTCCCTTTTTTTCGAGGTAATGAATAACAACATGTTATTTTTACATCCAGTCCCCCCCCCGTAGGGGGTACATCTTTATAATAAAAACCCAAAACTTATACATTTCCCAAAAAAAACAAGGGGGAAAAAACCTTTTCAAAACAGCCCCCCCCCCCACCCCCCCCCCCCCCCCCCCTTTCCCCAAACAAGCAAATAAAAGAAAACCCCAAAAACACCCCCCCTCCCCCCCCCCCAAAAAAAAACCCAACCAAAAAAAAACAAAAAAAAAAAGAGAAAAAAAAACCAAACCAAAAAAAAAAAAAAAAGAAAAACAGCAAAAAAAACAACAACAAAAACAACAAAAGCCAAGACAAATAACACAACCAAACTTAATAAGTCATAAAGATAACATCTAACCCTTGTCAAATGGGACACAAACTTGTTTTCACATAACAAAGATATTAAAAAGGGGACCATTTAAAAATTAAGTGCAGAGGGAAGTCCAATAAAGTATGAAAATATAAAATAACCTTCATCAGGGAAAACTATAACTATAAGCAAGACGATAAAAGGGAAGAGAGAGAGGAGAGAGAGAAGAGAGAGAGAGAGAGAAAGCAGCAGACAGACAACAACAACAGAGACAGAGACAGAGAGAAGAGGGTGTGTGTTGTGTTGGGTGTGTGTGTTGTGTTGTGTGTGTGTGTGTGTGTGTGTGTGTGTGTGTGTGGTTTTTTAAGATAAATCCAATAATAATTCCAAAACAGTATGCGATCCCCTCAACACTCTTTTTGATTATACTCTTTCAAATTTTTTGTATGATAATGAAATAAATTCAATACCCCCTACATTCACACAATAAAAACAAGCAACAAAACAAAGAAGAAAACTAAAATTACAGTCATTGAGGGAAAATATAGTGAGTGAGATGAGTGTGTGGGTGTTGGGCGGGGGGGGGGGGGGGGGGTGAGTGTGTGGGTGTGGGGGATGTTTTTAGGGATAATACAAATTTAACCCCACATAGCATAGATCAACCAAACACTTTTTTTTATACCATACAAATTTAATGTCATTTAATAAAATAAGTGCAATACCCATACACTCACACAGTAAAGGGGGGGGGGGGGGGGAGCTAATAAAATCATAAAAGAAATCTAACTTGTAAGTAATAAAAACAAATTCTTTTTTCCGGGTAATGAATAAGTACTATGTCTTTTACTCCATCCCGCCCGTAGGGGCACATTTTAAAAAGCACTCAGTACTCATACTTTCAAAGAGAAGAGAGAGAGAGAAGAAGAGAGAGAGAGAAGAGAAGGAGAAGAGAGAAAGAGAGAGAGAGAAGAGAGAAAAAAAGAGAGAGAGAGAGAAGAGAAAGAGAGAGAAGGTAAAAGGGAAGAAAATGCTTTTGAATAATCGAGTATCTTGGGTTATGCCCTTCATTTGACTGCAGTTCTTTAATATGAAATCTAAATAGCGTCGTCATTACATTTCCAACATTTTTGTTGTAGTTAAAAGATGTAATAAAAAAAAACCCCCAAAAGCATTAAAAAAAAAATGAAAACGGGGGAAAAGGACACAATTGAAGTCTACAGGGCTGCATCACTCCCCACCCCCCTCCCCCCTGCACCCCCCGTTACCCCCACTTTTTCTTGACGTTTGGTCAAAATAAACTTTTGTGTTTCGTGTTTGTTTTTTTTTTCGTGTTTTTTTGTTTTTTGTTGTTGTGGGGGGGGTTTTTTTTGGGGGGGGGGTGCTCCCTATTTTCTGTGACCCCCCGTCCTGCTGTTCCCATTCCCTCTTTCCCCAATCCCCCGCCACGCCAACCCCAATTTTGTTATGTCTCATCCTCGGGGTGGGGAGGTCCACGGGGCCCCATCACTATCGGGGCCGTCGGGGCCACCACCCAGGGGGGCCCTGCACTGCCGGCACTTTGGTGGTGTTCATGGTCCCCTGTTCTGAGCTAACTAGCAGGACACCCCCTACAAAACCCCCATAACGACAGTTTTTAGCCTCGAGACCAGACTGATGAGTGCCCACCTGAGGGGAAACCACCACAACGTCCCTCAAACACCGTCCCCCGCGAACCTCCAACCCCAAAGGTTTTTAAACCAAAACTCCCACGGCCCAAGACGGAGGGGGAAACGAATCTGAGGTCACCATAAACCAAAAAACCCGGGACCACCAAATAAAGGGTTTTTTTTTTTATTGGCAGAGATAAATGACAATGAGGATGACTAAGATGCTGCTGGGGAAAAGTGCATATGCTTTAGACTACTTGACGGGGTTTGTACCTACCTTACTATCATAAAAATCCCGGTGTCAAACCCGGGCCCGAGAATACAGAACCGCAGGTTGGTCAGGTAAATTTTAGCAACACTCAAACTCGATCCTTTAAGTGAGAATCTCGACGGTGGGCCCTCTTCCCCCTGAGCCCAAGCACACTCACTCGGGGGAGGGCCGGCCGGAGTCCGAAAAACCCCGACCCCTTTGGGAACGAACCCGCGACCTTCCATTTCCTAACCCAAGGGGGCTAACCCCCGCGCCATGGCGGCTGGTTTGTTTTTTTTTTATTGTTTTAAATGTTGCGCGTGGGCGCGGGGGCGCCGGCTTGTGTGGGTTGTGTGTGGTGTGGAGAGGAGAGAGAGAGAGAGAGAGGAGAGAGGACAATGACCAAAGACAAATGACAAATTATTTTGTTCGAGGGTACTATTCGCAGATGTGCTTTTTTAAATCCTCCCCGTCCGTAGGGATACATCTTAAAAATAAACCCAACACTTCCCACCTTTTCCCGTAGAACAAGGGGAAATAACCCTTTTTAAAAAACCCCCCCCCCCCCCCCCCCCCCCACCCCCAACAAAAAAAAAACAAAAAAAAAAAACAAAAAAAAACAAAAGCAAAAAAAAACAAAAAAAGAAAACCCTAAAAACACAGAGAGAGAGAGAGAGAGAGAGAAAAGAGGAGAGAGAGCGTATTGCGTGCGCGCGGGGCGCGCGGTGTTGGGGTTTGGTGGGAAATTGTTTTTGGGGTTGTTTTAAGGGGTTTAGGTATATGTTTTTTGTTCCTAAAGTCGATTTTTGTGACGTCACTGACCCCCACATTTTTTTCCCATTTACCCAAAAGGGTTGGGGGTATTAAGTTTTTCAAAAGGGGGCCCAACAAATACATCAATCTTTCATGTCAAAAAAGAAAAATGGGTAAGAAGGGACATTTTCAAACCCATTCAGTGAGATGAGCATAGGCCAGTTTTTGGGCCCAAAAATTAGTGTGGAATATACATGGGTGAAAAGAAGTTCCTCATGGGCAGTTTTCCCGTACTCCCCGGGGGGGGAAAAAAGATATTAGTTTTATTAGAGACAACAAGGATGTTTTCTCAGTAATTCAGTACGTCTGGCCTGCTGACCGAATTCGTACAACAGTATGAATGTGCTCCGTGTACACAAGGCTTATACATGGACCTTGAAGGGTGTGCCGTCATCTGAAACAAATCTCTTGTACTATTTGATGCAATGTTATTGCAGAGCTGACGTAGTTTTGGGCATTGAAGTGTGTGGATATTGAATCGTCATACTCGGCTGTGACTTGTCAATAATTGTTGCTGTGCATTGATGCTGATCTTACTAGCTTACCACAACAGCTGGGAAGCAGCATCCGGGCAGCTCTCCTAGGAGAATGAAAGCCTGGTGTTGCTAAAGTACACACGTGCCACCCTTTGTTTCTAATTTCAGGTTGTTGTGTGGTCGTTGTTTTTATTAAATGAGATTTGTTTGTATGTATGTATGTATATATGTTTGTATGCTTGCTTGTCATCATCATCATCATCATCATCATCATCATCATCATCGTTGTTGTTATTATTATTATTATTATTATTATTATTATTATTATTATTATTATGATTATTATTATCATATTATTATTATTATTGTCGTTTTTACATGATATATCCCTGATACGGGTGGGGACTGGGTGTAAAAAAGCACATCAGTGCTTATTCATTATCCTCGAAATAAAAGAATTTGATTGATTGATTGATTGATTGATTGATTGATTGATGGATGGATGGATGGATGGATGGATTTCTTATTTTCTTCACGGGCTTTGTCTACACCACACAGTTGTCTGCCTTAGTAAATGATAATTATATATATGACTATCCAGGATTTTGATCAACTGAATTGTCAGGGACAGTTGACTTCCATTTTGTCTTGCCTCGGGCATGCACTAAATGAAAGCTGAAACTTGACAGAAGACAGTTACAAACCAAAGTCCGGGATACAAACAAACATGCGATGTGAAGTTAGTATAGGGCGGGATTAAACCCGCATCGGAGACGCTCTGAACCTATACTACATCACTCACATACAGAAGTAGGCAGACGTTAAAGATATAAGATCCAGATGCTGCACCCGGGTCTGGAAATGACATGGACCCCCTGGTCATATGAAATGGCAGTTAACACCCCCCCCCACCCGCCGACCCACGCCCCCCACCCCTTAGAAGTCAGTGCACAATACGTGAAGTGCTGAAAATGTTCCTGTTTTCTGTCACTCCTTTGTCTGTTTATGTGGTCTTTACTCAGCCCATTTGCTGCATTGCGAATCCACTACCTTCATGTCTGCACACTTTAAAACAACAACAACATTCTTTTGGCAATCTGGTCAGCCACTTAACTTGTCAGGGCTGGGGTCTTGGCTGCCTTCATGCAGCAGTAGCCTATTGGGACAACAGCTGGCTTCTTACACAGCCCTCATAATTATAATAACGAACTGCAAACAAGGTGGACATATTTGACACTGATTTCTGCCCCTTCAGCCTCTCTCGTAGGGGTGCCCAACTTCGTGGGCTCTAAAAGAGATTATAATTCAAATCCACTACCAAATCAAACCCAGAGATCATTTTCTCACCTCTAGTCAACAGAGATCGTTTTCATCTCCATGTCCGCCCATACTATCTCGGTTCGTTTTAACATTCAAAATGCCTTATTATTGCATAATGATTTGAAAGGAAGGAGAAAAGGGAAGAGTTGTTGGGGGGGGGGGGGGGGGGGGGGGGGGGGGGAGGAAGACGACAGCAAGAAGAAAAAAGGGGGCGGGGCCGCAGCAGACGACAACGTCGAAGAGGAAGTCCTTCGTCGTTTCGTAGACTTTAACTTCGCGAGACAGGCCTAGTTAACCCCCATGACATCTTCAACATGGCGGAAGAGAAGTTCAAACTAGAGCTCCTACTGAGTAAGTTTTGAAACCGTTTTCTCTTATTTCGTTGAATGTACGTGCTATCCATGTAGCTAGATGGTTGCTACTATCGCTAATATAGTGAAGCACTGTCATATTCATGGTATCGTTTGCATGGGAGTGGTGGGATCAGCTGAGAACAGTTCACAACAATGTAGGCTAGTTCCGTGTCGATTCGGCTGATCGACAATCACAATGTTTTCATTTGTACTTCAAGGCCATCAGCTCGTTTTATAGCATTGCAGGATTTATACTGCTTACTTAATTTAAAATCATTGTGGGCTTTTGTATTTGTATGCTGGAATACCTTTGCGCAATTAACACTTCTTCCAGTGCATGTGTGTCAGTATCCAACAAATGTTCATAATCATATGACACAGCTGACTCCATGTGTGTAACTCACTAACTGTAATTTAGTGTAAATAACTGAAAGCTGTCACTATGTCAGCATCAGATCAACTTCTTATGAAGCAAAGGTGCTAACTGGACTAGCAATTATCACTAATTGAACAAGGTTGATTTTTAAAAATAGATTCCTTTTACAGTTTTAGAAATAAATAAAAATAAGAGAAGAATCATTGGAATGGCAGTGTGTTTGTCACCCTCTATGTTTGTGTATGTGTGTGAGACTGTTTTCTGTTTATTCATATTATTATTATTTTTATTTCACTGATAAACCGTGATAATTGAATAAGCACTCATCACATGTGCTTTTTTAATCCATGATCCAATCCCCGTGTGTATGCAGTTTTGTGAATTTTGTCATCTGTTCCCACTGGCACACAATGGCCTACTCTTCTGAAAAGCAGAACAGGTCTTAATGTTTTTCGCAAAATGTTATACATGTGTTTGCACACGGGTCCTTGGTTTACAGTCTCATCTGAAAGATTTTTTGGGAGAGTGGTGTCAGATCCAATGTTAACTCCAGAGGAAAAATCTTCTTGAATGATATTCGAACCTGGGTCAGCAGATCAAGAGTGCATCATTCTAACCACCGGGCCATCCCGTCCCCCCTCACTTTCTGTGTGTGTGTGCGTGTGTGTGTGTGTGTGTGTGTGTGTGTGGTGTGTATGAGTGAGAGGGAGAGAGAGAGAGACTGAGAGTACAACATTTAGGCTTAACATAGCGTGATCACACAACAAAATTCATATTCAACACAACAATCCATGTTCACACACACACACACACACACACACCATGCACACACACACACACACACACACACATCGCACACACACACACACACACACACACACACACTGGGGGCTGAATGTAAAAAAGCACATGGGTGTTTATTCATTTCGAAATAAAAGAATTTGTCATAAAAGAATTTGTCACACACAGTGACAAAAATACACACATAGTGACACTCACAGTCACACACACGCACACAGACCAGTTGCTTTATCCCTTAATACTGGTTTAAGCTCAATACTTTTAGAACTAAATTTTTATTAAATTGCTACATGTATACATGTATTCGTGGCGAAAATATTACCATTCCTCACATTCTTTTAGAATGCAGAGATCTGAAAAATGTTTTACGTATTTCCACAATCTGTTTGTTTGTTTTGTTTAATGTCTTTTCACTACATGGTGATTTAGACACATCCGCATTCATACCAAAGTACCTATTATCACACACCCTACCTCTCTCTCTCTATCTCTCTCTTTTTCTCTCCCTTACACACACCACCACACCACACACACACCAACATATATATATTATATATATATATATTATATAGTATATATATGGTCTTACAGGTGAAGAATATATGACTTCAGCAACTGACATTATGAATTGCTGAGAGTCATATAAAACTTCTTGACAAGTGGCATATATTTCTTATGAATATCTAAACCTCTTCTTTTATACATGTCAAAAAGAATTGGACAATCAAACAATAAATGGTGGATTGAAAGGGGAGTAGAACAACAACATGTTACATTTTTTGAATATTTAGTATTCCATGCATTTATTCTCAGTTTATGTATTAGAATTTCTCATTTCCGTGGGCAAGGAAACTGCTGATATTGTTTTTTTTATAATCTTTGAATGCATGCGTTTCATTAACTTAGAATGAATTTCATAAGAGGTCAATGCGAGACTGGAAGCAAACACTTCAGTACTATATTCAGAGGCACCTTGTTTTGCCAATGAATCAACCAGCTCATTCGAATAAATTCCACAATGAGAGGGGATCCAGCAAAAAGTTATGCTGATGCCTCTGCTTGCAATTGAATGTATCAGGAATTCAATCTGTTGCTTAAAATGGGATGATAATATTTGCAAACTGCATACACTTGGGGACTACCTGGAAATAAAAGAATAAAGAATTTTTAAAAAGTAAATTCTTAAAAGACATTCCATTAATGACAAAGAAATTGTATCGTCATTATGTCATTCTCATAGCCCCATTATCAAATTGTTATAGTATAATGATGTTTACTAGATAATAGATATGAATAGTAAAGTTAGTGTTTAAGAAGTTGGGTTGATTACTTTATTTTAACTGTCTGGTTTTATGGTTTTTATGTTTGTTTATTACAGTTATTAAATATGGATAATTAGCAATGTGCATACGCCTCTTCATCCCCCCTCACACACAGTGACACACACACACACTTTCCTGTCTGATGTCACTAATTAATGGAAGGAAATTAAAAAGAAACTCACACACACACACACACACACACACACACACACTGTACACATATCAATCAACACTCACTACACATAACATGTAGTGTACTAATATCATATACATATATTATCATGAATAAATTAGTGAACTAATTAGACAAACCACTGTTGGCTGTCGATCTTTTTCTGTTTCTGGTCCGTCCACGTGGAATGACCTCCCTCTTTCACTTCGCCAAAAACCTTCACTTGATACCTTCAAATCCAGCCCAAAACACACTTATTTCCTACCTGACACTTTTCCCATATCCGTCTCTACTTTTTCAACAGCATCCTTTCACTATGTCCGGTGTGTGTTCTGTGTGTGTGTGTTTGTGTGTGTGTGTGTGTACATACACGTGCATAAATTTGAAATATGTTCTTTATTATATTTGAGGAAAGTTGCATGCGCGTAAATGATTTGAGTGCAAGCGCTTCGATTTGTTTGTTTTACAAGATTCGGCGCTGTATAAATTCCATATATTATTATTATTATGAATAAAACTTCAGAATACAGTTCACTAATGGCATGTTCATGCACGTGTGCCCTTGAACACAGACACACATGCATGCACACACACATGCATGCATGCATACACTGATACATGCACACACATACACACACACACACACACACACACTGCACACACGCACAGTACACACACACACTTTGTCAGCTAGTGGAGGCTGTGGTCCTACCTATTATTACTCAAGCCCTTTTATTATCTCTGCCAGCTTCCTATTTCCTTTCTTCAGTTTTCCTCTCTCTCAGTGTTTTCATGCACAGTTAAACTTGTGACCCTCCTCCACACAATGAATTGCATTGCACTGAAGGTCAGTTTTTAGTTGCTAGCATGCTGTTAAATATATTAATAAATATGCAATAATATCAGTGATTACAACAATAACAACAACAACAACAATGATGATGATGATGACAATGATGATGATGATAATGATGATAATAATAATGATGATGAGAAGAAGAAGAATGATGATGATGATGATGAAAATGATGATAAAAGATATTCAATGAAATAAAAACCAGATTGAAAATTGGATAATTCTGTAATAATTTATCACATTGAAACCCAGGACACCAGGAAGTGATGAAATGAGATATCTAACTCAAATGATTTTGCATTGTAAAAGATCGAGATGATGAATAGGGTGGATTTAAACATGCTTTTTATTTAAAACAAAAGGAAACACAGTTATGCCTTAATACTTCAGGACAAGGTAAAAGAAATCTTAGTTATAGTGTTACAATTAAATCAATCACAATCTCAAAATCAAGATGAACCACACCTTCCTAAAATTACTTTTACTTATAGTGGAAAAGTGGGTCAGGTGCAGTGCAAGTCATTTCATGGTGGGTGGTCACATTATAGTCAAGTCTTGTGGGTGTAGAGATTTTCATGATTGTGCTCTGTATTTTCAAAACCACACATTCATTTTTTCATTCAATGGTTTATCGCTTGCAGACAGACACACATTCATGTACGCATTCCATGGTTTATTATTGCTTGCAGACAGACACACATTCATGTACGCATTCCATGGTTTATTATCTCTTGCAGACAGACACACATTCATTTATGCATTCCATGGTTTATTATCGCTTGCAGACAGACACACATTCATGTACGCATTCCATGGTTTATTATCGCTTGCAGACAGACACACATTCATGTACGCATTCCATGGTTTATTATCGCTTGCAGACAGACACACATTCATGTACGCATTCCATGGTTTATTATCGCTTGCAGACAGACACACATTCATGTACGCATTCCATGGTTTATTATCGCTTGCAGACAGACACACATTCATGTACGCATTCCATGGTTTATTATCGCTTGCAGACAGACACACATTCATGTACGCATTCCATGGTTTATTATCGCTTGCAGACAGACACACATTCATGTACGCATTCCATGGTTTATTATCTCTTGCAGACAGACACACATTCATGTACGCATTCCATGGTTTATTATCGCTTGCAGACAGACACACATTCATGTACGCATTCCATGGTTTATTATCTCTTGCAGACAGACACACATTCATGTACGCATTCCATGGTTTATTATCGCTTGCAGACAGACACACATTCATGTACGCATTCCATGGTTTATCGTCGCTTGCAGACAGACACATTCATGTACGCATTCCATGGTTTATTATCGCTTGCAGACAGACACATTCATGTACGCATTCCATGGTTTATCATTGCTTGCAGACAGACACATTCATGTACGCATTCCCATGGTTTATCATCGCTTGCAGACAGACGACCCATTCATGTACGCATTCCATGGTTTATCGTCGCTTGCAGACGACCACACATTCATGTACGCATTCCATGGTTTATCGTCGCTTGCAGACAGACACATTCATGTACGCATTCCATGGTTTATTATCGCTTGCAGGCAGACACATTCATGTACGCATTCCATGGTTTATCATTGCTTGCAGACAAAGCCACCAGCCCCGCGCTGCACGATGATGACTGGGACGCCATCGCTGCCTTCTGCGACCAGGTGAACAAGGAGCTGGAGGGGCCTCAGGTGGCTGTGCGCCTCCTGGCTCACAAGATGCAGTCCCCCACAGAGAGAGAGGCTCTGTGCGCCTTGAGTGTGAGTTTGTGTGTCGCAGCCTGAACATGTTTGTGTCGCAGCCTGAACATGTTTGTGTCGCAGCCTGAACATGTTTCATTGTTGGCTCTGTGTGCCTTGAGTGTGAGTTTGTGTGTCGCAGCCTGAACATGTTTCATTGTTTGATTTGTTCACTGTGACTGCGTAAAGAAACAGTAGTCAGGTAGAGAAAGATGACAACATGTTTTGGGTTTTTTGTGGCCATTCTTTGTTTAATTCTCACCAGTAGTTAATAAATACCACCTCAGGTTTTTGTTGTTTTTTTTCCGGTGTTTTGGTTCTGTTTTGTGTTTATTTTTTAAAATTTGTTGCTGTAAGTGTAACCGAGTTGCAGAAAACATTTCTGTAAAAGTGTAAAGTAGGACAGACAATGTATTTAATGTAAAACTGTACTATTGAAAGTGTGCGTTCATGCACACATGTGTACCTTTGTGCTTGCATGCATGTATACAGTGTATCACTCACTGTTTGTGTGTGCATCTGTCTGTGTGTGATTTCTTTTTGTTTAGTTGAAATGTTCATTTAACTTAACAATTTTGCAAAGTTCTATTCATTTTCTTTTGTTGCAGACGCTGGAGTCGTGTGTAAAGCACTGTGGTGTGCCTTTCCACAAGGAGATTGGGAAGTTCAGGTTTCTGAATGAAATCATCAAAGTCCTCTCACCCAAGGTAACAACGCTGCTTTATGTATAATGTGTTTGGGATAGATACTAAGATAGATCTCTTCACACACACACCACACACACACACACACACACACACACACACACACACACACACACACACACACACACACACAGAGGAGGGGGACAGGATAGCCGGATGACTTTTTCTTATGAATTTCTGGCATTATGGAAAGTGGACAAAAATTAAAATAGAGGATGTGTACGTGTGTGTGTGTGTGTGTGTGTGTGAGTGTGGTTTTTATTTTATTTTCTATTGATTTTTGACTGAGCTACCAGATTTTTTTCATAGAATTTACTACTCACTTGCCATTGCACAAAAAGTGAATAATAAAGTACACCATTAGCATAAGTATATATGGGTTATTCTCAGAAACATGTGAGGTTTTTGTGACATAGACCTTGAAAAATAAATGTCATTGGAAGTTTATGCCTTTTTGTTATATTTTAGAGTACTCTGTCATAATATGCATTCTTTTGAAAAAATTATGAAATATTAATTGGTTTCCTAGTATTTGATGAATTAAAGTTCTATTTTTAGCCGTGTTGCGGTTGTGACATGGAAAACCAAAGTACCCATAAATAAATCTTTGTACTCAAATATCAAACAAAAAACACTCCAAAATGCTGTTTTTTTCATTTATAAAACAAATCTAACATTTGGAAGTATGACAATCACTGACAAAGCATATTTTTGGCCATATTTCTAATGACACTCAAAGACAGTTTTGTACGCCCAGATTTAAATTTTGTTGTTTTTTTGCTAGTGACCACAGGAAGCATCACAAATTAGCCTAAACTTTATCCCAGAATCATATAAATAAAACAACAATTTTCTTTACACAAGAATGGACGCATTTCAAATTAATACCTTAAAAAGTAATATGTTGGGGTTGTGAAAATGGAAACGTTTGGTTGTGACATGGAAACCACACCCCTCAAAATAACAAATCATGGAAGTGTAGCAATTTAAACATACTTTTAAAACAAAACACACCAACTTAAATTGGGAAAACCAATGCATTCTTGAAACATTATTCAGACTGATTTTTTCATTTATATGATATTTAGGGTTGTGACATGGAAACCGTTTGGTTGTGACATGGAAACCACACCCTCAAAAGCACAAATCATGAAAGTGTAGCAATTTAAGATCAAATTAAAAAAACACATCATCTCAAATGAGAAACAATGCATTCTTGTAACTTTATTTACATTGATTTATTTGTTGGGACTAGAGGACATGATATTTTATCAATAAACTTTATCAAAAATTGATTTATCATGCTGGAGTGATATAATATCAATCAACACAACTAAGTCCAGTTTCTCCTCATCTGAACCTAGCGCATCCTTAAATAATTAATGATAAAATATGAGCTCATGAGTGCATAGTGTTTTTATACAAGTACAAAATGCATGTTTTAAAAAACGACAAAAAACAATGAAATCATATTCATTTGTTTTTTATATAGAAAAAACCAAAACTTTAATTGTCGATCAAACTTTGTTAGGATTGTCAATTGATAACAAATCATCACCTTTGCTGTGTTGTTGGGGTTTCTTTCCTTTAATATTAACCAACATTTTTGAATAACAGAAAAATCTAAGGTTATTTCTTCTTCTTTTCTTGTTTTACAGGCAAATGAATTCTTTTATTTTATGGGCAAATAGAATCCTTCAAGCACTCTCACCATTTGCCTGTGCTTTTTTTTTTTTTTTTTTCCCACACATGCAGCTGCTTTTTTGTCCCACATCTAACATGATCTAACATAATTCAAACTGATTTAGGACTGTTAAGCTCTCTCTCTCTCTCTCTCTCTCTCTCTCTCTCTCCCCCTTTTCCTCTCTCTCCTTTTCTCTCTCTCTCTCCTCTCTCTCTCTCTCTCTCTCCTCACACCACACACACACACACCACACACACACAACACACCAAACATATTTGCTTTATATTGTAACAGTTTAAAAAAAAAAAATGTTGGTCATAATCACATGCATCCATATGTATAGTGGGCACCCTGCCCCCCTTTATTCTCTATCATAAGACTCCCACCTGGATAAGATCTACTTTTCTTAGACACTGCTCTTCTTTGTAACTGTACCCCCCTCATTAGACTTCTCCTTTATAACACATGGAGGCACCGTGGTCGAGTGGTTTAGGCGGTCAACTCGTGATCCAGAGGTCGCGGGTTCCATCCCCGCTCGGCTCGGTGTTGTGACCTTGGGAAAGACACTTTACTCCTATTTTCCTCACTCCACCCAGGTGTACAAGTGGGTACCAGCTCTGCTGGGGAAGTATCTGGCGACAGACTAGCGTCCTGTCACAGGGGTGGTGAAAAACCATCAGTTCGCTTAACGCTACAGAAACCGGGATAAGCTCCGGCTCTATGGGCCTTCTGGCTCGAAAGAACATACTACTTTTATAACACATAATTTTGTGTGTGTGTTGGTGTGTGTGTGTGTGTGTGCGTGTTTTTGTGTGTTGTGTGGAGAGAGGAGAGAGAGAGAGAGAGAGCAAATAATTATATGTATGTAAATGTATGTGATTGTGTGTGTGTGTGTGTGTACAAGCGCATGAGAGAGAGAGGGTGTGTGGGGTATGTATGTGTGTGCGTGAATGTGGGTACGCACACGTTTGGGTGTGTGTGTGTGTGTGTAAAACCCCAATAAAATTTTTAAGCATGTGAATTGCTTTTTCTGCTCAAAAAATTTGATTTTTTGGGGGCGAAAAAGGGATTCATGGGTTTCTTTTCATAACCAATTTCAACTGTAGTGTTCTTGCTTTTTATGTCAAGTGAATGTGTCAGTTGTGTGTTATTTGTTTAGTTTTATCAACGCTTGTCTTGCACATTTAAAATGAATTGGTTCCAAATGTTGCAAGGAAACGGGAAAACCAACGAAAAACAAAACAAAAAAGCCCATCCTCATGATGTGGTTTTCATCATAATGATCATATACTTGTAAAATTTCAGGAGTTTGAAAAAAAGTTAAGCTTAGGACTTCAGCATTGTATCTATCTCTCAAATGAACATAATTTAATCGGAAGAACGTCATTGTTTGATAACATTTGAAGCCTACGGAACATAAGTGGTAAAACGAGTGACCTTGTTTGGTGGTGACCAGGAAGCGGAGCTCTGTCATCATCGCAGTTTGTAGCAAACATTAACGTCACTGCGATACGTTTAGCGTGCATTTACGGTTTTTTCTCATTACGATTAACAATGATTGTGTAGATCAACACTTCCCTGAAATCAAAAACTAGAAATCTGTATCCGAGGAAAAGGGGACGATTTATTACAGTAGATCAGAGTCGTGACACAAAACCATAATCAATCCGTTTCCTGTCACGACTAACACAAGCTAAACGTTTTACGGCCAAAATTTCAACGTGCGAGATAACCACAGAAGAAAATTGCTGCAGGTTTGTATTTTCAACAACATAACCAGAGCATCCGTATAAAGAATCAATAACTGAATGACGAAAAAAGCGGGGACTAATTTTACGTATGCTTCTAGATCTAACGGCCGAGACAGAAACCACGCTGTTTGGTTTCGGTCACAAAACCAACGTGGTTAATACACGAGTTTACAGATCAATGAAAATTATTCCCAAAAATACATTCAAACACTGAAAATAATCACTTGTGTCGCTAATTGTTCGAAATTAAACACGAATAGCATCTATAAAAGAAAGAGAAAGTAAAACTTCAACAGAATGTTGCGGTCGTAACAAGAACCCTACTATTTTCGTTTCATGTCCTAACCGTAACGCCGCACAACAAAACTGATCTATTTAATTTTTGTGCAAAATTTTTTTCTTGCACATAACAATCATTTCCACAAAAATTTCTGTATAGATTTTTATTTCTTTCCCAGTAAGAATAAGCGGTTTATCAAATGAAACGATCAGTAAATGTACCACAGCTAACAAGCCAAAGCTGTTGACAAGAAAAGAGAACCTGACAAAACGAGCAATTTCGTAAATTTTAAACACAAAGTTTACGATTATTAAACCATGGTTGGCGACAGTAAAATACTTTGAAAGAAAATATTCCTTCTCCTTCGATAAAAAATGCGATAGAAACGAGTAAACGCATCTTGATCAAATGCTGCCATGCTTTAGCGGTCGGCGTGACATGAGAAATTTTGGAAAGAAGACAAAGACTGGCACACTAGTAAGCATCGCGATGTTTCCCTTTTTGGGGGGAAAAAGTACGTACCAAAATATTTTAGGGCAAGGTGAAGTGCCCAGCGATAAAAATCTCGGTCAGTGAAGGGAATGTGCCGAGTTTTGCAACCAAATTTACGTCGGTCGGTCGTGACGTTAAAAATGAGAAACGTGATGATAATCTGGAGTTTCAAGCCATGAACAAGGGTTTGGAAGGCTTGTGATCAAAACATCGTTTTTTATATATGTTAACTGTTTTACTTTATCAGTGGACCTATAATGTGTTGATGATATCTATAGTTCTTTGTGAGTGAATTTTTAAAATTGGGCCTGACTTTGGAAACCAAGCGTCGCGACCACAACGGGTATTTAATCCACCCTCTGTTTAATGTTCATGAAAAAAAATGAAGATGTTTCTGCTTGGGAGTTTGAAACAACATCTGGGCATTAATTTAATACAAATTGTGTTTCAAATTAGCAGTCTTTGAAGTCAGAAGAACAATCTCAATAACGTATACACCATCATGTCACAAATCCACCATGTTGGAATGAGCACATTTTGTAAAAGAAAATTCAATATTTTTAAAAACAAGCACAAGCACTCATTAAAACTTTTTTAATTTATTTCTTTAATTCAAACATAACCAGTAACCAGCATTCACTACAGTTACAAACTAAATTCAGTCAAATGGTAGATGTGTGAAGTAGGTCACTATCATACCTCACATGTTTCTGAGAATGACCTATATATATATGTTGTTTTTTTCCCCAGTTTTTGGGGAGCAAGACGACGGAGCGTGTGAAGAAGCGCTGTGTTGAGCTGGTGTACAGCTGGAGCAAGGGTCTGCCCCACGAGACCAAGATAGCGGAGGCCTACAAGATGTTGAAAGACCAACACATTATCAAGGAGGACCCCACCTACATGGACAAGGTGAGGTCTGGGGGTCTGCCGTTTTTCATGTTTACATTCTGCATATTTATGAATGAGGTAGAACTTAATGCCATCTGCTCTGGGGGTCTGCCGTTTTTCATGTTTACATTCTGCATATTTATGAATGAGGTAGACCTTAAATGCCATCTGCTGATATTTGCTAAATTGTTATTAGTTTTTTAATCCCCCCCCTCCCCCTCCCCCAATGATATTATATTGTTACTACTGATTTTGTTGGCTTATTATCAGTATTCCACAAACTTGAAGAGGTTTTCTGTTCTGTTAAGGTTGTGTGTGTGTTTTGTTTTTAGTTTTCCTTTTTGTCTTGTTGATTGTGTGTGCATTGCACATTCTGTTTTTTTATTGTTCAGGTCTTAATGATGTTGTGTGATGGTTGATTGATATATAATGCAGACTATTTGAGAGTAAGTTGTTAAGTTATTAGATTGGAGCAAGCCAGTGGTGATCTTTCACTGTGGCTTATCATCCTTTGTACACTGCAGGTTATTGTTCACATTATTCTGTCCATGAGTGATGTGTGTGTGTGTTATTCTGTCCATGAGTGATGTGTGTGTGTGTGTTATTCTGTCCATGAGTGATGTGTGTGTGTGTTATTCTGTCCATGAGTGATGTGTGTGTGTGTTATTCTATCCATGAGTGATGTGTGTGTGTTATTCTGTCCATGAGTGATGTGTGAGTGTGTTATTCTGTCCATGAGTGATGTGTGTGTGTTTGGGGTTGTGTTTCAGACTTTTGAACTTTTTCCAGCGCCTAAACCTCGCAGAGCTGATTTTGAGGATGAGGAAAAAGCAAAGGTGAGTCACTAACATGTTAGACTACAGTGATGCGTTACAGAGCTGTATTCAGCATTCTGTATTTCAGGATGAGCTAAATAAAACAAAAAACAAACAACAACCCCCCCCCCCCCCCCAACCAAACACCCCCCCCCCCACCAAAACAACAACTCACTATATGACCACCATAACTGACTGACATGTGGATAAAGCAGTGAGGAGATGGTGTTCAGCAGAATGTAATGGTCATCTTTACTATAAAAAAATCCCAGGAGTGTTTGGAGCCTTTGTGAATGAAGGAAGGAGACACAAACAAATGTATACAGGGGATTTTTGGTGGGTTTTTTTTTTTCCTTATGTGATGCAAGATTTAGAACCATATATATCAGGTTGTTGGGGACGGGATAGCTCAGTGGTTGGAGCACTCGCTTTCCCCCAGCCAAGTTAAGCAGCGTCGAGTGTGGTTACCAGTTGGATGGGTGACCGTTTGCGCACCTTGGCTTCAGTACAGTTCCCCCAGTTCACCCAGCTGTAAATGGGTACCTGCCCTCTTTAGGGTCAGGGAAGGTAAAGCAGCGAGGGAGAGGAGATGGGCGCCGCCCTCAATATGCTGGTCCTAGAGAAGTGAGGTCTCTGACGCCTCGCTCCCCTACGACCTTACAGGTTATGGGACTCCTTTACCTTTACCTTTGTATCAGGTTGTTATGACATTGCCATAATCGTAAATCACAACACCTGGATTGTAAAAGAAAAAGTTTTGACACTAGTCAACTGGGGTTTGGATTACGTCTTGTGGCAACATGGCAGAGGTGAACATTGTGGAGGAATTGAATCTTGGATTTAACCTCTTAACTGCTGAGTGCAAGTGCACCCTATATGCCAGGGAACACAATTCTTATGTACCACTTGCTGTGTTCATGACCCTCTTACTCAGAAATTACTACATGAACAATCCTGATTGTCTGCCCAATGACAGTATATATATCGCAGATTGCTTTGAGGCAAGCTCAAATTAGTTAGCATGATATTTCACTACAAAAATATATTTTAAATGTTAAAAATCGACAAAAATACACTTTCTTCATCACCTTTGTCATTCTGAGTACTCCCCATCTCAATAACATCACACATAAGTCAAGGAAAATATCATGTTTTTTGTTGTTTGTAAATGCCTATCTCCTGAATCATACACGATCATTTTCATCACTGTCAGGAGTATCTAAAGTTTTATTTGCCACTTTTTCAGCTGTGTAAAGTTATTGATACCTTCAACGAGAAGTGTCAGCCATTTTGAACAAGAACTACCCAAGCAGTCATGCATATTAATACAAAATACAAGCTAAAAAAATGATCATTTTTGCCATGGTTTTTGCAGTGGATGTTGCCAAGCAACAGGAGAGTGGACTCAACTAATTTTGGAGTTCTTTCCCTTTAACTGTAGTCAGGAAGCTGGCTTGTTTACTTAGGTTTGAAACCCCAGAAAATTTCCGGGTTGTTGGCGTATAGAGTGCACATTTAGTCACAGAAAATTTCCAGGGTGGGGCAGTCAAGCGGTTAATAGTTATTTCCAGGGCTTAGAAATAAGTACAAAAATGTTCTGTTGCAAAGTTCCATGTCTATCATTCTTATGTTTTGGTCAAAAATTTTAGTTTGAGGGGGGAGGTTGAAAACAGTGATCAGCTTTCATTTTTTTTTTTCCTTTTAAAATGTCTGTTAGTTACTCGGCTGCAGCTCAGAAGGTTTGCTAATGGTGAGATTTTTGCTCATGAGACCATTTCCCCCCACCACTTAGCTCAGTCAGCTGTCAGTCTTACCTGTTCAACATGGCCAGCAGATGTGTAGTGAACAGAAACATGTCAACAGAAAAACTGTCTCCTGTATAGCAATGGTGATCATTCTTACCAGCTTTTCACACTTCCCAGTGTTCACTGCTAACTTTGAACAGTGGTGGGGGGGATGTAGCAGATCAGAAGTGCCACATCACACTCTGCAGGGGACCTTTGCTTCGTTTTTGCCAGGCTGCTTTCTGCTTACAGGAGCAACAACTTATTTAAAAGGTGTGTGTGTGTGTGTATTTTCAAAAATGATTTTTATATCGAGGAGAATGGAATAAGCACCCATGTGTTTTTTTACATCCAGTCCCCATGTGTATGTGGTTTTGTAAATTCTGTCATCTGTTCCCACTGCCACCCAATGGCCTACTCTTACTCTTGTGTATTGTTCTTGTGTATTGTGTGTGTTGTTTTGTGTGTGTGTGTGTGTGTTGTTGTGTGTGTGTGTGTGTGTGTGTGTTGTATGTGTGTGTGTGTGTTGTGTGTTGTATGTGTTGTGTGTGTTGTATGTGTGTGTGTGTTTATGTGTGTGTCTATGTGTGTGTGTATGTGTGTGTTGTGTGTGTGTGTATGTTGTTGTATGTGTGTGTGTGTTGTTGGCATGAGAGTGTGCGTTGCTGAGTGCATGAGGCTACGATGTCTGATGTGACGTGATGGTTGGCTGGTGAACAGGTGAGCTTGGAAAGGGAGTATGTAATCAGTTGACGCTGCTACATGTATTGAGAACAACTGTGGACAGTGATGAACTGTGCAGACTCCAGACTCGGGTTATGTTCTGTAGAAAATGGGAAAAATCAGTACTACGCTGGAGGATACACCGACCCGGGAACTTAAAGGATTTCCTTGAAGTGAAACTGAGAATGAAAAAAAAAAGTTTAGCATACAATGGTGCAGGTATTAATTAAATTTTTTTTATGAAGAAAATGATTCTAAAAAAAAAAGTTCTGCATTAAAGTGGTGTGGTTGTTTATATTTTGTTTGTTTATGAAGTGCATAAGTGTGTTAGTGTCGTGTGTTGGGTATGAGTTGTGTAGCTGGTGTGTGGTTGGTCTGTGTGTGTGTGTGTGTGTGTGTGTGGATGTGCAGTAGTCGGAGAGCGTCGCTGTGAATCTGAGTGGTCATGTGGTAGCATCGTGCAGTGTGTTGGTGCTGTGAGATGGTCGTGCAGTGGCTGAGGTGAGAATGCGGAGGGGCAACACACGACTTCTGAGCTCCACATACAAGCACACAGTTCAGTTGCTATCATGCGGAAGATTAGCACGGGGACTTTTCATCAGAGCCCCAAAAAAGAGAAAGAAAGGCAAGAACACAGACTTTACTGAATTTCTTAAAAAAAAATAAAGTCATTATGGGGTAAGATAAACAGACGGGATTATGATATACAGAGGAACAGACCCTAAAAGAAAGAAAGATCTGAAAGAACGATAGAAAAGAGATGTCTGCAGAGATCAATGACAGAAGACAGAAAAAACAGGAAGGGACGTCACAGATCTAGATGGGGATCAGAAGTTCATGTTTCAAAGCACAGAGAACTTGTCATATCACGTCATGAAAGAAAGCAAGTAGACTATGCCAAAGTAATGGCTGACACAAAAGAATGCTAACAGAAGATTCCTAATGCAGTATTCTGCAGAAAAAAGCAAAGAAGACTGAGACACAGGCAGAGGGACGTTCACAGACTCTGATGGGGATAGAGTTTCATGTCTTTTTCACAACACCAGCAGAACTTGTCATTTCCTCTCTGTCATTGAAATAAAAGCAAGTAAGGACTATGTGCCCAAAATAATGGCTGACACCCATATGGAGATAACAGACAGTTCCCAAGTTGTCAGTTTTTCTTGGTCATTGAAATAAAAGCAAATGAAGACTACATGCTCAAAGTGATGGGGACACCCATTTTAAGATCAAAAACAGATGTGTAAATACTGTGATTCTTTAGATTTGCTGAAAATGTATCGATTTTTCTTTGCTTCTGTAAAAAATGTCTGAGCACAAAAAAGTTTGACTCAAGAGTAGTACTATGTAAGCTGAATGGAAAATGAAATACAGAATATGACTCTCTGACTCAGGGGAATGGAGGGAGGTGATGGGGGCTTGTTTGCTGTGTCTGTGTGTGTGTGTCTGTGGGTGCATGTGTGTGTGTGTGCATGTGTGTGTTAAATAAATTGTGTGTGTGATAGTAATATTACAACCATTATTATGAGTGGTGGTCTGGGCGCTAGTCTTTCGGATGAGACGATAAACCGAGGTCCCGTGTGTTACACGTAATTATTTAGCGCACATAAAAAAAACCACGGCAATAAGAGAGTTGTCCCTGGCAAAATTCTTAGAAAAAAGCCACTCTGATAGGGAAACAAATACAGCTGCAGAAAAAAAAAAAAAAAAAAAAAGGGTGAAAGGGTGGCGCAGCGCTAAGTGGCGACGCGTTCTCCCGCTCTCCCTGGGGAGAGCAGCCCGAATTTCACGGAGAGAAATCTGCCGTGACTTAAAGTGGTAAAATCTGAGCGCTTTGATTTGTTGCTTTACAAGATTCAGCGCTATATAAATTCCATACATTATTATTATTATTATTATTATTATTTTAAGGATGTTTTGGTCATTATAATTTTCTTTGGTTTTTTTTGTTTTTCTTACCAGGAGCTGTACTCAAATCTAGAAAAGGAGCGTCCGAAGCTGTTCAAGATGTCTGGTGAAACAGAGGAACAGGAAACAGAAGCAATGAGTATGGATGCGGGGTTTTCTCCCTTTCTTTTATAAGAAGTCTTTTCGTGTCTGTATGTATTATTCATCAGTTACTTTTGTTTTGACATGCTCTTTTACTGTCTGTCAGTTTGTTTGTA
Source organism: Rapana venosa (assembly GCA_028751875.1). Taxonomy (NCBI): domain Eukaryota; kingdom Metazoa; phylum Mollusca; class Gastropoda; order Neogastropoda; family Muricidae; genus Rapana; species Rapana venosa. Next base: position 100,154,481 of record CM054135.1, on the reverse strand, counting down.
CTTGCACACACACACACACACACACACACACACACTCCCTCAAACTACTTCACTCCACTTGCTGTGTGGTTAATTATCAGAAGAACCGATACATGATATTGTGTGTAGGTATTACACTTAATGTTTACAAGCGGTTGTTCCAGTTGTACGTAATTTTCCTTCACCATCATCATTCGTTTTATTGGACATTTATTATTGCTGTGATTTTTCCTAGCTCCTTATGATAACTGGTATTGACTGATGGCTGCTGGTTTTTCAGACGAGATCCTGTCAGTGAACGACATGGTGACCCAGGCGATGCTGCTGTACATGAAGCAGATGGAAAGTGGGGCGCAGAATGGAGAAGCGGCGGAGGGGGGTCCTAAAGGTAAAGCTGGCCACACCACGCCTTGGCTCCAGTGCTGGTGGTTCAGAAATGATGATACAGTCGTCACGGGGGGATGGGGGGGGTGGGGGGGGGGGTGCTGTGATGGCAGCAATACTCCTTATTGGGAAATATGTTTTAAAATGTTTTTTAAATGATACAACTTGTTTGTTACTTTGACATTGTTCTTTGATCTGATCACGGGTGGGGTGGGGGGGTTATTACTGAAGAGTCTATGAAACATCAGCCTTAATTGTTGTTGTTGTCTTCAATTTAACGTCTGTTGACACTCAGTGATATTAGACGAGCAGCCTTAATTGTTTTACCACAAATGTGCATATGTTCATACATGTGTCTGTGTGTGTGCGTGTGCGTAGTCATACACTCACACACACTCTCTCACACACACACGCACATAGACACACACACTCACACACACACACACGTATGCTACTGTACATCAAGCATTAGTCATAGTGCACGTCCACAAAGCCTTATTCCTGCCTTGTTTGTTCCAACAGACTCCTCTCTGCTGGACCTGCAGCAGGAGCCCCAGCACGGGCAGGCATCAGCAGAGCAGGCTTGTGGGGCCACTGCCATGCTGCAGTCCCAGCTGGACGGTCTGGGTATGCTGCAGTGACTGGCTCAGCGTTGTCTGTCGTTTTCCTGTGTTAGCAGAGTACATGTTGGTAGAAATATGTACCTATAGTACCGGAAATAGATTGTCAAAATAATAATGATAATATAATCATGATGATGATGTATGGTGTTTATATACCGCTGAATCTTGTAAAGCAAACTAATCAAAGCGCTTTATCAGAGTTATTATCAGAGTAATTATTAAAGTAATACAAGACATTTTTTTAGATTAAAAAGTAATGGTGTTGATATTTTGGAAAGCAAACAAAAAAACTTCTAATCTGTCACATAGTGCTTTTAAAGTGACGAACGGTCTTTCCCAGTGCTGTCTTTCTTTACCAATGCTTTTTGTCCTGCCGTAATGCTAGAGGGGTGTGTGTGTGTGGCAGGTCTGGTGGATTCCCCTCCTGCTGCTGGTCCTTACAATGACCTGAACCAGCTCTTTGGGTCCCCTCAGGTAAGGAAGACCCTGACACCTAGCTCCAACACCCGCAGCTACACATCACTCTCACCAGCTCCAAGTCTTTGCATCCCCTCCCCTACACACCCACACACACACACACAAGGGGGATGGGATAGCTTGGTGGTTAGCGTGATGCGCTCGTGATCTGCTGACCCAAGTTCGATTCCCGTTCAAGAGGATTTTTCCTCTGGAGTTAACATCAGTGCTGACTCCGCTCTCCCCAAAAGACCTTTGGATGAGAATATAAATCGAGGTCCCATGTGCGAATGCACGCAGAATATCTTGTGCTCATGTTAAAACCTGTTCTGCTTTTTGGAAGAGTAGGCCATTGTGTGCCGGTGGGAACGGATGACAAAATTGACAAAACTGCATACACATGGGGACTGGATGAAAAAAAGACCAGCCGCCATGGCGCAGTGGTTAGCGCCTTGGGTTACGGACTGGAAGGTCGCGGGTTCGATTCCCATAAGAGTCATAGGGATTTTTCGGACTCCGGCCGGCTCCTACCCAGAGTGAGTGTGCTGTGGGCTCAGTGGGAAGACTGGGACCACACAGTCGAGCTTCATCCACTTAACGGATGCGAGTTTGAGAGTGTTGCTCAAATTACCTGACCAACACTGCAGGTGTCTGTATCTCTCGGGCCTGGTTGACGCCGGGATATATTATGATAGTAAGCGTAGAGTACAACCCTGTCAAGTAGTCTCAAAGCATATGCACTTCCACAGCAGCATCATTACGTCATCCTCATTGTCATTGATCATCATGCATTAAAGAAAAAATTGCCTCTGATTCGGTGGTCCCGGTTTCTCTGGTCTCATGGTGGCCTCAGATTCGGTTTGCCCATACACTTCTGTGCCTGTGGTGAGTTTGTGTCAAAGCCTTTGGGGTTGGAGGTTCGCGGGGGACGGTCGTTGGAGGGACGTTGTTGTGGTTGCCACCTGGGGTGGGCAACTCACTCAGTCTGGCTCCGCGACTGAGCTAATACTGTTGTTAGTAGGGGGCTTAGTAGGTGGTGTCCTGCGTATGTTAGCTCAGAACAGGCACCACTGAACACCACCAAAGTGACCCAGCAGCAGTGCAGGGCCCCTCTGGCTGGTGGCCCCACGACGGCCTGATAGTGATGGGCTCCCTGTGGACTTCCGACCCTGAGGATGAGACATAACAAATCTGGGTGTGGTTGTGGCGGGGAGATTGGAATGAGCGGCGTGGGAACAGTAGGACGGGGGTCGTCAGAAGATGAGGCAGCAAAAAAAAAAAAAAAAAAAAAAAAAAAAGGCGCATAAGTGCTTAATCCATTATCCATGAAATAGAATAAATAAATAAATAAAATAAACAAAGACAAATATTTTCTTAGCTAATTTGTTTGAGGGAAGGAAACCAGAAGTTATTTGAAGTGGGATTGTTTTGTTCAGTCTGAGTCAGATCCTTCATCTGGTTTTTGTTGTTGTTTTTTACGGGATAGCTCAGTGGTCGGAGCACTCGCTTTCCCCCAGCCAAGTTAAGCAGCGTTGAGCGTGGTTACCAGTTGGATGGGTGACCATTTGCGTGCCTTGGCTTCAGTACAGTTCCCCCAGTTCACCCAGCTGTAAATGGGTACCTGCCCTCTTTAGGGTCAGGGAAGGTAAAGCAGCGAGGGAGAGGAGATGGGCGCCGCCCTCAATATGCTGGCCCTAGAGAAGTGAGGTCTCTGACGCCTCGCTCCCCTACGACCTTATAGGTTATGGGACTCCTTTACCTTTACCTTACCTCCTTTTTACCTAACAGTCATGATGAGGGGGAGAAGAAAGGGGGACTGTTTGTTGTGTCGGTGGTGATCAGAGTTGAGGACGGTGAAGGTGGGGGCAGGGGTGAAAACAAAAGGGCGTCCAGGGGTCAGGATGAGGCCTGGCCCTCAGCGACTGTCAGAGTCTTCACTTCAGAATCAAGGCCTTGTAGTAGTGACTCACAAATAAACTGTCGTTTTGTGTTATTTGTGTGTGTGTGAAATACAGAAATCTTTTGCTTTACTCATCAGTATCTTGTCTTCATTCTTGTCAGCAGCAACAAGAGCAGCAGCAGCAGCAACTACAACACCAACAACTGCAACAGCAACTGCTACAACAGCAACTGCTACAACAGCAGCACCACCACCAGCAGCAGCAGCAGCAGCCAGGCAGCCAGCACGCATCAGCCTGGTCCAGGCAGCCATGGGGGCTCCAGGGGCAGCCGGGTTCCCTGTCACCTCCATGGTCCCCAACATGGGGGCTCCCACATCCGTGTTCGGGCTGACCAGTAGCGGCGTGCCCCCACCCCTGCCCACCCCCTCCACCCCTGCCCACCCCCAGTACCACGCAGCGGCCCGGCTGATCAGTGCTTCCCTCGCCGAGCCCTCGGTCTTCTCAGGTGAGGGGCCTGCTGGCTGACTGCTCGACTCCTTCAGGAGTTGTTGTGGGCCACTTCTTCTTTGTCGAACACTCGGGCAGCACCTCCTGTTGTCTGTCCTTTGAGCGAAAACATGTTGCACTGCTGACACGTGAGGCTCAGTGCATCAACTGCGGCATGGGAGGGAATTGTTGTACTTTGTCTTTCTGGGAAAAAGCAGAAAAAAGAATGGAACAAGAAGGCAGAAAAAAGACCAGAAGGAGGTGACAGGAAGAAAAAGAAACAAGGCAGAAATAAAGGGAGGGATAGAAAAGAGTGAATTCATTGCACAGAATTTGCAGGTGGGGATGCTATTTATACTGACAGGCCCTACGGGTGTGGGGGGGAGGGGGGGGGGGGGGTAGTGCGCTGGACTTTTCCAGGCAGCATGTCACGAGCAGGCTGAACTTGGCAGAGCCTGCCTTCTCCAGGCAGCAAGGGGCAAGCAGAGTGTGAGTGTGTCGTCTTTCTAAGTAAGGGAGGGGCATGCAGAGTGTGAGTGTGTCGTCTTTCTAAGTAAGGGAGGGGCATGCAGAGTGTGAGTGTGTCGTCTTTCTAAATAAGGGAGGGGCTAGCAGAGTGTGTGAGTGTGTGTGTCGTCTTTCTAAGTAAGGGAGGGGCATGCAGAGTGTGAGTGTGTCGTCTTTCTAAGTAAGGGAGGGGCATGCAGAGTGTGTGAGTGTGTCGTCTTTCTAAGTAAGGGAGGGGCATGCAGAGTGTGTGAGTGTGTCGTCTTTCTAAGTAAGGGAGGGGCATGCAGAGAGTGAGTGTGTCGTCTTTCTAAGTAAGGGAGGGTTTCCAAACTGTAGCTGTTCACCTCATGGGATGATTCAGGAGTGGGTTGTACAGAGTGTGCTTTGTGAGGGACAGAAGTTGTAGGATCGTCTAGTGCTGTGGTTGCTGCTGATGGCCTCCAGCTCATGGAAACTGGGAGCTTGCTTTCCCGGAGAATGACTGATGAAGTGTGCAGGGGGCTGTGTTTGTCTTGTAAATGAATAGAATGTTTTCCTGTGTAGACTGCATTGCCTGTCTGTGTAGGTGGTGGAGAGTGTTTTCACTCCTGGACTCTGTCATCTTTGGAAGGACTTCCTTTGCCAGAAGCTGACACTTGACAGCTCACATCATTGATACAGTAAAGTGTTTTTCAGGTTGCACGGCAGTCGTTTTCCCCCATTTTCTGCTGCACTTAGACGCTGGAACTTGACCCCTGATGTGCTTTTTTTTAGCTCTGGCACCAACCAGATGCACTGGTCCAGTTTGGCGCCATCAAGATAGCGCGGCGTTTTTTCCACTGTTTGAGCGGGGGAAAGTGGCCACACCGATTTTAATTTCCAACTTTTAAGTGCTTTTTGATACGATTGTCATTTTCTTCAGCGCTACATTCAGGTGTATTCAGTGCAGTGTTCTCTTGTTGTTGTGGAGACGTGAATTTGAACAAGTATAACACTTTTGTGTTTGCGTTATAAACCAAAATAACAGATAGATTGGATGTTCTCACCAGATAGCTCTTCTTTGTTTAGTATTGAGAGTGATCATTTCTGTGCTAGTGATGTAAATTGATCGCAATTTTCCTCCTGAAATTGTTTAAATTTCACTTTGGCAAAGTCAGGTATGTAATGTTAATGTTTGATTTTTTAAGTGAATCAACTTTTGTTGTATTTAGGACACGTGTTCATCAGTTTTGAAGGGCTCAAATTTGGGCAAAATCTGGACTGTTTGCTGTTTCAATCTAGCCTAGGCTTAGTGCCTGTGTGTGTTAAGAGGATAGGCAGGCCGCACGCACGCAGCGGGCTTGTCTTAGATAATGTAAGCTTTGCCATCCTTTCCAGCCTAAACTAATTTCTGATTCTGTGTGTGTGTGTGTGTGTGTGTGTGTGTGTGTGTGTGTGGTGTGTGTGTGTGTGTGTGTATGTGTGTGTGCCTTGTGTGTGTGTTCGTGCACGTGCGTGCTTGATAGTAGTGTGTAATCAAGATTTTATTCTGTTCTTGGTGTGGATTTTCCTTTTCATATATATCTATCTATCTATATCTGTGTGTGTGTGTGTGTGTTCACAGGGGCAGATTGTAAGACTAGGTTTAGACTAAAATCTTAATCTTTGTGTATCAAAGATTCTCTCTCTCTCTCTCTTACACACACACACACACACTAAACTGCGTACGTTCATTGTTAAAACTGAGGGTTTTTTTTACTAGCATAACACTTGCTACCTATACGGTATACCCATTCCTCTCCTGTAGGCCTAGCCTAGCCCAGATCTGCTGCGCGAGAATGTGTAAGTGCTACTAGGCTTGAGATGCTGTGAGGAGGGGGAAGGGGAGGGGTGTGGGGGTAAAAAGGTCGGGGCGCGCTAATTTTAGCACTCTGCCTGAACCTTTGACTGAGCGCTGCTGTATAGGCGCGCTGTGGTTGGGCCTTTTCTCAGTTCAGGATTGAATCATGCTCATTTAAAAAAGATAGTTGGGGTGAAAGGAGTCGGGCATTGAGCAGTGTCGGAAATATTCTCTGCTCGCTAGTTCATTAAGAGATAGAGTGTCCAGAGTGTGAAAAGAAAACCCTGTATGTGTGTGTGTGTGTGTGTGCAGCACCAACCTCATCAGCTGCAGCAACAACAGCATCAGCATCATCAGCAGCAGCAGCAGCAGCGGCATCCCCAGCCATGGCGGACATTGACGCTCTGGGCCAGTCTCTGCTGGAGAGAAACCGCTCCAAGGACTTTGTTCGGCCCCCTGCAGGGTAAGAGTGTGATGTGTTGGCTGCTCCTGCAGGGTAAGAGTGTGATGTGTTGGCTGCTCCTGCAGGGTAAGAGTGTGATGTGCTCGCTCCTGCAGGGTAAGAGTGTGATGTGTTGGCTGCTCCTGCTTCTGTATGTCAGGCAGATATTGCTGTGACACAACAGTCTGTGTTTTTGTTTTTTTAATTGGGTGTTGAATACAACTATAGCTGTGTGCTGTGATAGAGCGTGTAATGCCAAACATGTGTTGGAGAAAGAAACACTGTGTGGTGTGCAGCCCTCCCCCCAAGCTGACGATGAATCAGCTAGCCGCGGCCAGACCAGCGCCCCCCTCACAACAGCAACAGCCACAGCCTGTGCCCCCTCCGCCAGCATCCTCCCTGCTAGACCTGCCTCCTCTGCAGCCAGCCCCAGCCCCAGGGGAGGTCAGCAGGACCCTGTGTCGTCGGCTGTCAATGGGGTACATAGTTTTCTCCCCTCACCAGCAGTGACCTCCGGCAGTTCAGCCTCTCCTGCCTTGGTCGGTGTTGCTTGTTCTCCTCCTCCCAGTTCCAGCAAGACGTGCTGCCTCTGACAGACGTGTTTGTGCCACTGGAGAACATAACGCCGGGTCAGTGACTCGACTTGCCTCAGTCTGCTCTTTTGTCTGTGTGTGTGTGTGTGAGGGTTTTTTCCTGCTTATTTCCATAGTCTGCTTTTGTCTCTGATGCTGCCATCACTTGTTCTATTATGCTTGAGCTGTTTGTTATATGGTCGGTCATTCTTCAAAGCAATTGACTCTCTCAGAGTATTCTCACTGTCGAAAAGGAGAAGCAGCACTGATAGTAGGCATAACGTTGTAGAATTCATGCATATTTTAGCATCTGCTGTTGTGTTGAGTAAATATGTTTTCATTATCTCTTGGGTGGGGATTAAGGTGGGGGTTGTATTTGTGTTTTTGATTGCTGGTATCTTTGTGTTGTTCTGACATGTGCTCGCCTTCAGTCAGTGACTGAAGTGTGTTTCTGTGTTTGTTAGTATTGTTTTGACATATACATGTACACCTTGAGTCAGTGACTGACTTAGGTGTGTTTATTATCTGTTCCTCCATGTTTTTCTGACATGACACCTTCACTCAGTGACTACTTGCCTCCTGTGTGCAGCAGAGGACGTGACGCCCTTGACGCTGTACGACAAGAACGGCCTGAAGTCCATGATCCACTTCAGCAGTGACCGGCCCAGAGAGGATGTGCTGGTCATGGTCCTGTCCACCCTCAGCACCAACGCCAAGCCCCTCAAAGCCTTCGTCTTTCAAGCCGCTGTGCCCAAAGTGAGGAAACAGTGTTGCCCTTTGTGCTGTGAATTGGTGGCTGTAGAACTAGTTAGGAAGGCTTGGACCTTCACTGCAGAAGAATGCAGCAAAGCTGGTTGACTGTTCATTCAAGTAGCAGAAAAGTTGTCTGCTACAAAAAAGTGTGATGTAGTCATAGTTATCAGCTGTCCATTCATTCTAGGTTCTTCTCAGGTTTTTTAAATGGAAGAAAATGAAAGGACAATTCAGAACTGTATGCCCTTCATATAACGACAACAACAGCAAGAAACACCCTGACGTTTTTTTTATTCAGTTTCACTTCTGACTGTCAGAAAAGATGGTGGTTTTCTTAACAAATGGATATAGCCTTTTTTTTCCATTTAGTTGTGGGGGGTTTTCAGAAAAGGGAGTGGGGCAGGGGGAAGATGATTACCTGCAACACACAAGGGTTTTATCTGTACATGAAGATTTGTTTTTTGTTTGTTTTTTTGCTTGTGGAAGGAAAGAGTGTGTTCAGAAGTCTAACCTAAAAACAATCATCCCTTGATATCCCCCCCCCCCCCCCCCCTCCATCAGGGGCCTGTAAGTATAAATAACATCCCCACCTTCAGGACATTCTGTGCTAGGAATTCCCTCTATTCTATCCCTCTCTTTGTTTCTGCCTTGTTCCTTTTCTTCCTGTCACCATCCTCTCGTCTATTTTCTGCCTTCTTGCTCCATTCTCCTGCCTTTTTGTCCAGAAAGACTTAAGATAACAATTCTTTCAACACCAAAGTCAGATGCGCTGGGCCTGACTTGTCAGGCGCTTAACGGCAGCACAACGCATTTTTGCTCATATGACAGACAACAATAGCTGCTGTCTCAGCAGTCATTGAAGAAGAAGAATCCTCTGACTGTTTCCAAAAGAATAGCTGGTGACTTCCTCTCTGACTGTACATGTGTGCGTGTGTGTGTAAGTGTGTGTGGTGTGTGTGTGGGGTGTGTAAGTGTTGTGTTGTGTGAAGTGTGTGTGTGTGTGTGCATGTGTGTGTGCATGTTGTGTGTGTGTGTGTGTGTGTGTGTGATGATGTTTTGCGTGTGTGTGTGTTGTGTTCTCTGTGTGTGTGCTGTGTGTATGTGTGGCGTGTTGTCGCTTCTGTGTATGCTGTGTGTTGTGTGCTCTGTGGGTGTTGTATGTGTTGTACCTGTGTGTGTGTGTCTGTGGCTGAGTGTGCATGTTGTATGTGTGTGCATGTGTCTGTGTGTGTAATGTGTGTGTGTGCTGTGTGTGCTCTTTGTGTGTGTCTATGTGTTTGTGTCTATGTGTGTGCTCGTGTGTGTCTATGTGTGTGTGTTTTCTATGTGTGTGTGTGTTCTATGTGTGTGTGTGTTTCATGTTGCTGTGTGTGTGTTCTATGTGTGCTGTGTGTGTCTATGTGTGTGTGTGTGTGTGTGGTGTGTGTGTCTATTGTTGTTGTGTGTGTATGTCTATGTGTGTGTGTGTGTCGTGTGTCTATGTGTGTGTTTCTATGGTGTGTGTTATGTGTATGTGTCTATGTGTGGTGTGTATGTGTAATGTGTGTATCTATGTGTGGTGTGTGTGTCTATGTGTGTTTTCCATGGTGTTAGTGTGTGTCCTGTGTGTCCTTTCTATGTGTGACTGTGTGTGTGCCTATGAGTATGTGTCATGTGATGGTGAATGTGTCTATTGTGTGTTTCTAGGTGTGTTGTGTCATGTGTGTGTTCTCTAATGTGGGTTGTGTGTGTATATTGATGTTTCATGTGTAGCTTGTGTACTGCCATAGAGAATGTATATAAATAATAATGTGTGTGTAAAATGTTAAGTTTTCTATGTCGTTGTGTGTTAGTGCTGTGTGATATCCTTATGCAATTGCTGTGTGTGTTGTGTGTTCAATGTGTGTTCAATGGTGTTATGTCTATGCGTGTGTTTCTATGGTGGTGTGTGTGCTTCTATGTGTATGTTGTATGTTGAATTTGTGTGCACTATGTATGTTAATCTGTGGTATTGTTGTGTGTGTTGTGTGTCTTATGTGTGTTTTCCTATGCTGTGTGTGTGTCTATGTCTGTGTGTGTGTGTGTGTCTATGTGTGTGTTTCTATGGTGTGTGTGTGTGTGTGTTTCTGTGGTGTGTGTATGTGTCTATGTGTGCTGTGTGTGTGTGTGTGTCTATGTGTGTGTTTCTATGGTGTGTGTGTGTGTGTTTCTATGGTGTGTGTGTGTGTCTATGTGTGTGTGTCTATGTGTGTGTGTGTCTATGTGTGCTGTGTGTGTGTGTGTGTCTATGTGTGTGTTTCTATGGTGTGTGTGTGTGTGTTTCTGTGGTGTGTGTATGTGTCTATGTGTGATGTGTATGTGTCTATGTGTGTGTGTCTATGTGTGCTGTGTGTGTGTTGTCAGGTGATGAAGGTGAAGCTGCAGCCTCCCTCAGCCTCCGCCCTGCCCGCCTTCACCCCCATCCTGCCCCCCACCGCCATCACCCAGGTCCTCCTCATCGCCAACCCCCGCAAGGTCAGGCACGGACAGAAGTCGCCTGTCGATTTGTTTAGTATCTTTTTTTCGTTTTCATTGCCCGTCCTCATAAGGTAAGGGAAAGAGTAAATGTTGAATCCTGTGGATTTGCTGTATTGCGAATCCTGGTTATTTCCCTTCACCTGCAGTTTACCAAAACCAGTAAAAAGATTTCCCATTTGCCTGAAGAGTAATATTCCCTATTCCCATTTGGCTGAAGAGTAATATTCCCTATTCCCATTTGGCTGAAGAGTAATATTCCCTATTCCCGTTTGGCTGAAGAGTAATATTCCCTATTTCCGTTTGCCTGAAGAGTAATATTCCCTATTTCCGTTTGGCTGAAGAGTAATATTCCCTATTCCCATTTGGCTGAAGAGTAATATTCCCTATTCCCATTTGGCTGAAGAGTAATATTCCCTATTCCCATTTGGCTGAAGAGTAATATTCCCTATTCCCATTTGGCTGAAGAGTAATATTCCCTATTCCCATTTGGCTGAAGAGTAATATTCCCTATTCCCGTTTGGCTGAAGAGTAATATTCCCTATTTCCGTTTGCCTGAAGAGTAATATTCCCTATTTCCATTTGGCTGAAGAGTACAGTTTCCTATTTCCATTTGCCTGAAGAGTAATATTCCCTATTTCCATTTGGCTGAAGAGTAATATTCCCTATTCCCATTTAGCTGAAGAGTAATATTCCCTATTCCCATTTGGCTGAAGAGTAATATTCCCTATTTCCATTTGGCTGAAGAGTACAGTTTCCTATTTCCATTTGCCTGAAGAGTACAGTTTCTTGAGATGCTCTCATGTTCCCAGCAGTCGGTAAAACTCAGAGTTAACTCAATGGTGTCACAGTGAAATGGATCCCTCCGTTTTGTGGTGACACGTGATTTGGCTATATTTGAAACATTCAGCAGATTTACCCAACATAATAAAGACATACAAATTATACATCATTGAAAAGTTTATTATGTTTTATTTTTTAGATTGTTACACAGTTTTTCAATAGATAACTGTAATTTTTTTTTATACATATTTTCAAAATATGTCACTGGATGCTGAAAAATAAAAAGTTTTGAAAGTTTGGGCTGTTTATATTACATGGCTTGAACTGTTCATCAACTAGTCCCCTTGAAACAATGTGATGATTTTTCACCAAAGAAAAGTTCCCTGAAGTTGGCTGAATCCATCTGATGTCACTTTTTGCACTATACAATTTTTCGTTTTTAAAATCATAGAACTGGAGAGCCCGACATGTCAAAGAAAAGTAACCAGCACATGGAAACTAGGCAACTGTTTAGAAAAATGATTGCCCTACAGGCCAGAGTACTTTCCCTTAGTTGAACATCACTAATGTATTCTTCTTCTTCTTCTTACTTTTTTGTCATGTTTCTCCCAGGGGAGGTTTGACATTGATGATTGCTTATTGTTGTTGTTTTTTTTTAAATCGTAGTTCTGCCGAATCTTGAGCTTCGGCACGTCACAGTAAAGGAGAGGAGTGCCGAATCTTAAAAGATTCAGCACAACCTCATTGAGTTTACCATGATTTATGAAATCTTTGTGCTGTTAGCTTTGCATATAGAATTTGTCAGGATACTTATTAGTGAGCTTATTTTGTAATGTTCCAACAGACAGAAATATATTTTGAAAGGGTCTGCTGTTTCTTGAACATCATTAAGTTAACATTTTAAGTTCCAGTTCATTTATTACACCAGCTTTTAGGTAACAGACATGTTTTCAAGGGATGAAAATGCATATCTTGGTATAAAATTTCTTCACTTTGAATTGCATTACATTTTATCACTCAGCAGTGGTAGAATTTTATTTGTGAAAGTGTTTCATTTTATTTTACCATGTGATACCCATAAATGATAGAACTTTTATGATAAACTTTTCCACATCATAGTTTTTGAACACTTAGCATCTTTCCATTTGTTCCCCAGGAAAAGATTCGCTTGAAGTACAAGGTGTCCTACAGCCTTGGGGAGCAGCCAGTCAGCGATGTGGGCGACTTGGAGGACTTCCCTGTGCAGTGACCACAGCAAGACAAGTAGAAGACTTCCCTGTGCAGTGACAAGACAAGTAGAAGACTTCCCTGTGCAGTGACAACAAGTAGAAGACTTCCCTGTGCAGTGACAAGACAAGTAGAAGACTTCCCTGTGCAGTGACAACAAGTAGAAGACTTCCCTGTGCAGTGACAACAACAACAAGTAGAAGACTTCCCTGTACTGTGCAATGACAACAACAACAAGTAGAAGACTTCCCTGTACTGTGCAATGACAACAACAACAAGTAGAAGACTTCCCTGTACTGTGCAATGACAACAACAACAAGTAGAAGACTTCCCTGTGCAGTGACGACAACAAGTAGAACACTTCCCTGTGCAGTAACGACAACAAGTAGAAGACTTCCCTGTACTGTGCAATGACAACAACAACAAGTAGAAGACTTCCCTGTACTGTGCAATGACAACAAGTAGAAGACTTCCCTGTGCAGTGACAGCAAGACAAGTAGAAGACTTCCCTGTACTGTGCAGTGACAACAACAAGTAGGAGACTTCACTGTACTGTGCAGTGGAGACAAGTGTGAGATGTGTCATCATCATCATGGCTCTATCAGGAAGACGGGAAGGGACTGTGAACATGGGATGGCTGGAGAAGAGTATGTGCCGTGGATGAAAGAGTCAGGGGGTGTTGGGGGGGGGGGGGGGTATATATATCAAGACATGATTATGACTGCGCATACAGATCCATTATATGTATACATGTATGGATTCATGTATTTGACCTTGCGCTCTTTTCACGGAATCATTATTTTTTTATAAGTTCACACGTCCGTGTCTGTCTGTTTCTCTGTCTCTGTTTTCATATCTCTGTAGTATGTCCTTCTTTTTCTGTCTTTTTCATAATAATGATACACATATACTGATGTAGCTACATTTATGCATGCACACACATACACACACATATGCATACACAATTGCTAACCTACTCACTCAATCACGCACACACACTCATACACACACACTCACACACACACACAGAAGATGTCAAAGCACACTTTGACATAGAGGTGTCTAATGTAAACAAGAATGACAATTTGAATATAATGGTTTCTGATGTCCGATCCCACATTCATCATAAATATGTTGACCATTTACAAATTTATACAGACGGATCACGTCTAGATAATCAAGAAACAGGTTCTGCTTTTGTTATACCAGCGTTGAAAATTGAAAAATCATACTATGTTGGTAAATATCACTCGATATTTACAGCAGAACTAATAGCAATATTAATGGGTCTTACTTATATTCTTGATTTGCCATTGTATATATTTCAAATCCTTCTTTGCGTTGATTCTAAGTCGGTATTGTATGCTTTAAAATCTCCATGTTATAAGAAAACTTCAAAAATTATATTAGAAATGAAGCATGTTATCCATCTCTTAACCTCAAAGGGCATAAGTGTTAATTTTTGTTGGGTGCCTTCACACACTGGATTCTTTCCAAATGAGTGGGCGGATAGAGCTGCCAAAAAAGGTGCAAAACATGAACGGGATGCAATAGAATTGCATGTGCCTCTATCCTTTAAAGAGGGGTACAGCTTACTAGAACAAAAATCATGGAGAAAGGTCACCGAAACTAATCAGCAAAATGATAGATCTTTAACTAGAACTGCAATTAACACCGATAATTTAACAGTCGTGAACCATTCAAAGGATTGTGTAAATGTTTTTACGTCAAGAAGAATAACTGCTTTATTTTATAGAATGAAATTAAATGCATTAATAACCAAATTCAGTAAAAATGGTAAATGTCTATGTGGTGAGAATATCACCAATACTCATATACTTTTTGACTGCCAGAGTGTAAAACCTTTTATGCCCCATTTTTCTGAAAATTCTCTTACCAGCATATTCAATAATTTAAAACTGGCATTTGAAATTGTGAAAGGCCTTTATCGCAGTCCCTTAGGACATTTGTTATAGTTGCATTAACGTTAATGACATGTTTTTCGGTTTTTATAATTCCTGTTGCATTGCCAAGTTTCTTTATGTGATTTTTTTGTAAAAGCATGGTTGGTGTGTTGTGTTTTTTGTTTTTGGGGGGGGGCTAATTTTTATTTTTATTTTTTATTTATTTTATTTTTTTTAATCTATTTTTTGTTGTAAATAAGACATCCACCCCTCCATTTGTTCCCCCTCGTCTAATATCACTAGAAGTGAACAGACGTAAAATTGAAGTCAACAACAACAACAACAGAAGATGTGATTCAAAGGATGCATGTACTTGTCATGAGATTTGCCATAGGTTGGAGACTGGTGATGAAAACTGTGATAGACAAGCTCACATTCATGATCCAATGTTTTGAGGGACCAGGATGGCCTGCGCTTACACAAGTGTCGTATTTTACATAATGTAGCTGAATTTGGGTGCAGTTGTGCATCTTTCTTTTTCCTGTACTTTGTTTTTAATTCTCAGTTATGATCAATGGATTAGTTTTACTTTGTGCGGATTACTGAAAATTTTTTTGTTATTATTTATATATTGTCAAGTATAGTGATATAGTGACTACAGTATCTCAGATTGTTGTTAAGTAGACCATGATGTTGTACCATGGGGCTAATTTTTTCTCCATGTGTGTGTGATCAAGAATCAAATGCTTATAAAATATAGGGGTCTTTTTTCTCTTGCTGTGTGTGATATTTTTGCCTAGAGGACCTTGGTTTTCCTGCAGAACTACTCCTGTGCAGCTGAAGAATGGGTGTGAATGGCTGCATGCCTGCAGATCGCCATTTGAAAGATTAGCGCTCAGACCACCATTTGGGGTCTATTGGAGCGCTTTGATTTGTTCCTTTGCAAGATTCAGCGCCATATAAATTCCATATGATTAAAATTAATTATTGGACTGTCGGAGAAGAAATCTGCGTTCAGTCAGGGTTTGAACCCAAAACCATTCATGTCTAATGTTGGTTGATCTCTGCTAGGCCTCTGTTGCACAGTCAAGGCAGAAGTGGAGTGGCACATATATATAGAATGTTGACATGTATCTCTATGGGAAGCACAACAGCTGAAATGTACGTCATTGAACATATCAGGGGGTTGTTGGAACAGTATAAATAGGTTTGTGTTGAATGGTCTGTATGAACACTTTGTTAGTTATTTCCTTTATTTTAGTTTTGGGTTGTTGTTTTTCATGTTGTCATTTTATTTTGTCCTTCTTAGTCCATCCTGCATACCTTTTTTTGTTTTGTTTTGGTGTTTGTTTTTCTAAAGGCAAGTCAGGTGTTTCTCTTCTTTTCTATAGTCAGTGACATTTTATCTAGAGGGTTTGTGTTAGTTGTTTGGAGTTTATTGAATTATCTATTCATTTTTTAAAACTTATTTTGTGTTGTTTTATTCTATGATAATATGTAGCTATGGTGTTGCCAATGAATGGGTACAAGACACCCATTCTGCAGTATTATTTGTCAGTGTGTCCGTTTTATTATTATTAATATAGATTTTGTAACTAAGATATCTTTTTCCCCATGATGATATTTTGTTCTCTATTTTTCTCTGTGCGTGTGTGTGAGGGTGATGAAGGAATTTAGTGTTCTGTCCTGAAAAATGTTCTCATGTGCATCCAGAAGTGCTTTCAACAAGTCACAAGATGTGATTGTTGACAAGTCACAAGATGTGCTTTTGGCAAGTCACAAGGTGTGATTCTTGACAAGTCACAAAATGGGATTGTTGACAAGTCACAAGGTGGGATTGTTGACAAGTCACAAGATGTGCTTTTGATAAGTCACAAGATGGGATTGTTGACAAGTCACAAGATGAGATTGTTGACAAGTCACAAGATGTGCTTGTTGACAAGTCACAAGATGTGATTGTTGACAAGTCACAAGGTGTGATTGTTGACAAGTCACAAGATGTGCTTGTTGACAAGTCACAAGATGTGATTGTTGACAAGTCACAAGGTGTGATTGTTGACAAGTCACAAGATGTGATGATTGACAAGATTGATACATTTAAAATAGGCGGTTATTGAAAATGATAGCATTATGTTTGATATGGTATTTGAAGTAGGTGATAGAATTTTAAATTTGATGATTTATATTCGAAATAAATAATTATTAGATAGGATGGAATTTAAGTTTGGTATATTTGAAATAGATGATTATTAAATGTGATGGAATAGTGTGACCATAACCAAGACCAAGCAACAATAGTCAACCCCACCACCATCATCACCATTACCACCACCACCATCATTATCATCACCATCATCGTCATCATCACCACCACCACTACCCCACCACCACCTCCATCATCATCATCATCGCCATCAACATCACCACCACCTCCATCATCATCATCATCATCGCCATCAACATCACCACCACCAAGCACACAAAGAAAGAAGTGGTAGGAGAGAGGGAGAAAGTTGCCCACGTGTGTAATGCTGTGACCCACCAGAGGTGTGGAGACTTAGGGGTGTCCGTGTTCGGTGACTGGATGTGCCGACACCCTGCCTGTGGGTGAGAGGGTACTCGGAAGTTGTGGAGTGATGGAAACAGTGTCTTTCAGTCGTTGCCGTGTTCACAGTGCGTTTTCTTGTATTGTTGGAAATGTGGGTCACTTGTTTCTTTTCTTTTCTTTTGAAAAAAAAATATATATATATGCTGGGAGTCTTTGTTGTGTGTGTGTGTGTGCCATGTTTTTAGTTGTTTTTCTGTGTTGGTCAATTGCTCTCCCTCTCTCTCTCTCTCTCTCTCTCTCCCTCTCTCTCTCCCTCTCTCTCTCTCTCTCTCTCTCTCTCTCTCCCCTCCTCTCTCTCTAGATTGTTATTTTATTTCCTTGTACTTTTTCACTGCATGGTCAATATAATATAATATTGTTTGATTTTTCTGTATTTCACGTGGATGGCTGGATGAACAAAAAAGTCATTTTATATGCTCATCTCTTTCCTTCAATAAAAAACAACAAACAAACAAACAAACAAGAAAACATTTGTTTGTTAGTTCTCTCTCAGCATGCACGCACATGCATACAAACATGCACACACACACACACACACTCATGCTCACACATATTAGATGAAATATTTTGTACAAAATTTTATTTTTCATCTTTAAAAGTAAACCTTTGCAATGTGTATGTATAAATATCCAGGTTGTCACTGAATATAGTTTGTATGCGTACGCATGTGTGTATGTATGCCTGTCAACACACAAAGACATACGCACTTTTTGTCAGTACAGCTTACTTTAAAGACATATTTAGCTGACTTTCTACATTGAAAAGCCTTTTATGTGAGAATGATACTTATTTTTAGATGTTTTATCAAATTGTAAAGTGTACATCACAAATAAATAAAAATGAATAGATTGTGTATGTTGTCTGCTCTACAACAAGTAGAATCACTCTGATCATCTTCAGCTGTGGAAGCAGGTGGTAGCAGTACTGTACGTCATGTAATCATAAGTATTATTAAGCCATTTTTCACAATTACCCCTGCAGGTAAACTGACTATAACACGATATTGAAGGTTGCACAAACATGTGGTCTCCCATTCAGTCCTGTTCCCCAGGATGTTAATAACCAGGCTGGGTGACGTGGTCCATCATGTCTCACCTGTGGCATCACTGACTTCGGTGTTAGCTGCCAGCCGCGTGCAATGACACAGACATGATCCTCTGGTCTTGGCTGTACTGCCCTGCTGGATTCATGGATTCTCACGCCACAGGATTTGGTGATGTTGCCGGTGAAAGAAGCTGCTGGTCTGCCTTTTCTGCTTTTTCCCTCGGTCTTGTCCTGAAAGAGTGTGTTCCTGAGGTCCGTATCTTGGTTTTGCTCATGCCTGGCCTACATGACCTATTTGGTCTACGATGTGTACAGCTAAGAAGCCTGTTTACGTTAGTGTGTAGCAGGTTGTCCAGGAAGAGTCTCTTGCTTGTGTTTTGGAGGGTTGTATTTGAGGAGATCGTTGTTTGATGACACATGAAGTGGCACTGGACTTTTGGAAAGTCTAAGAAAGATTGGGGGATGGCATTAGCTGATAATCTTGCAGATGATGTGGAAATCTTGCTGTCTCTCTCTGTCTCTGTCTGTCTGTCTGACAGACAGTGTCTGTCTATCTGTCTCTCTGTCTCTCTCTCTCAACTCTGATTTCAACTTTTGTTTTTTGTATTTGTGCCTTCTTGGTTTTGTGGATATATTTGGTATCATATGAAAAGACATGATCCTTTATTTTTGTGGGATTTTACTTGTACTGTCATGATTTTGGTATGTATTTTGTTCCCTATTTTTAAAATGTTTATTCTCAATGCAAACCCCCCCCCACCCCAACTATTAGTGCATATCACGTAAAACATCATCCCTGTATCTGATATCACTATTTAGTGGAGGACGTTAAACTGAAGAACTACATCATCCCTGTACACCTTTTATCATCAATTATCACAATTTTGTATTTGTTGTCTGTACCTTTGGTAAGTTCACTGTCAAATTATTCTTAGTTCCACCTTCATGCAAGAATGAAGAAAGAAAGTAGCTAACTTAGAGTGAAGGCTTGAAAAAGAAAAGGTGGCTTATGCTGATATCTCATTATTTCTTTATTTTTACTTTCTAAATGTTAATGTAACATTTTTGATACACCTTTCCAACAAACTGCTTTTTCTTGGTCGTTTTCTGTCAAATTTGCTTTGCCTGTGTCAAAAACAGATGATTTGAGACTCTTTCTGGTGAAGGAGAGTAACTTTGATTGCCCAGACTGGACAGTAGTGAGTTGCTTCCCTTCAGTAAGTACACAAGTCTTCAGATTAAGTTGGTCAAACATTGGTGTCAGCTATATTTCCATTTACAAGGTATGTTACATAGCTCTGGGATATGGAGACTCCATTTGTACACATGTGCCACATACATAGAATATGGTGACAAGATTAAAGCACCCACAATGTGTTACCATATTCTGAATCAATCTTTATGGCGGGGTGTGAACACTCCCTTAATGAAGAAAAAATGCTAACATCTATTCAACAAGTGAGTTTTTTGTTTTCTTCGTTGTTTTTGTCAATGTGCTGGCAAAAAGTGGAGAAAACCCCACCAACATCTCTTGGGTTTCTCACATGGTCTGATTCCTCTTTGTGGTGATGTGCTGCACATGGTTTCTGCTGAGGACATCTTCATCAACTTGTGAGAGTTTCTTTTCCTCCATGCGCAATATTAATGGTCACATCATCTCATTACTTTATATGAATAGTCCAGAAAAATGATGAACTTGATGTTAGAATTGTTAACACTGAAAGCGCTTTTTTGGCCACACATAAAACTGATATGTTATGTGGTTTAGGTTAAGCGCTCTGATTTGTATTTGCAAGATATAGCACTATATAAATTCCATTTATTATTATTATTATTCTTATTCCCAACCCCGCCTTGAAGTTTGGTTGGTTTTTTATCATTTTGTTTTGAAATTGTCAATATGACATCTTAATTTTCGTTCTATGCGTAAGTTTTGTCACTGGTATTTTTGGAGGGTTTTTGCCTGAGAGTGGGGTGGGAGATGGGGTGATGCAAACATGAACAAAAGCCACTTGGAGGAATGAGTCACTGCTTCTACTTTTCTTGTGAGACTTGAAGTCATAAAACCTGTGGATTATTTTCATCATGGACTACTTGGCCTTTCTGGGTTCCCTACAAAGCCTCAACACCCTGACTGATCTGAGCTCCCTGAACAGCAGTTTGTACAGTACAGGGATGTTTCCTGCCTTGTGGACCTCTGCTGCTGTGTCGTGTGTGTTAGATACCCTCTTTCTGTGTCCATCTCTGCTGTGGCATCTCTGTCAAAATAATGATGTCTTCTGCATTGATTTCTCCTGTAACACTTTGGGGCCCATTGTTGTTGTTGTCAGGCATCGCTTTGTCATTCCTTTCTGCTGTGTAGCCTCCACACCTGCAGGTAGCTTCACTGAGCTGTGGGTGTGCAGAGTGGTGTCTTCTTTTTCTTCCCCCAAGTTTTGCTGTGTCATATCACTGGTTTATGGTGCTGGGTTTGTCATGATTATGTGCTTCATGTTATTCAGGGGACTGAACAAGATGGTGATGGATGAATCAAGATGGATGTTTGTCACTACAGCTTTTCAGGATGGGACAGACAGTGTGCAACATGTTTTTGATACTTAAAAAAAATATTTATTGATTTTTTCAATGACACAAGTATAATGTAGATCTGAACAAACATATTGCCTGAACACAAGGTTTGATATGTCACTGAGGAAATTCCTTGGGATTTTTGCACTTGTTTTGACATTATCACCATCTGTCTGCTTTCTTGTGAATGAAATTTGATGAAAAATGCTAAGTGTTCTCTGTCACATGTGTTGTATGATATCATATAGGTTATGTTGTATGATATCATATAAGTTATGGTTCACCCCCCACCCCCGCCCCACCCCATCCCTCAATTTTTTTCATGTGGTGATTTTTTTCCCCCTTCTCTTTTAAAAAAGATTTTAAAAAACCCTCTTTCCCATTTAAAGTGTGTGTGTCAAAGTCAAATTTTATTTTCAGATGGTACATTGAATAAGCAGTGTGTGTGTGTGTGTGTTGATAGAGAAGGGGTGATCATCCCCCCCCCTCTTTTTTTTTGTTTATTCATTTTTGTCTATGCAGAACTGTTATGGCTGTGTACTGTAATTGGTAAAGCGCTCATGTCACAAGTACCTGTCTTTCCTGTCTGTAATGAACAGGTTCAGTCATTCTTCCTATGAACTTTTTGTATAACAAAACATCAAGATCACTTATGATGTCTTGACTCCTTAGCAGAAACAACAAGTAAATCATGCAGCGCACACACCCTCATTGTGAGAAGTTAGACAGGTTTTTGAATATGCCCAACTATGAATGGCCCCTTATGCAACATTGGATTGGATGCAACAGTTTTCTTCCTTCAGCCCATGCCGGGCGTGTCTGTCCATACTTCTCTGTGTACTGCTGTGGTGCGTTGCTTTGGTGGCGACGTTGATCAGGGTACTGGCTCCACGTACCCGTGACTGTGATGAAGCCTGTTTGGGGGATTTTCCTTTCCTTTTGCTCTGCTCTTGCTGTGTTCATTAGTGTGTGTTTGCTGGCCGGGTTTTGGGTTTGATGTTTTGGAGGGTGACTTGCTTTTCCCTTAAAATGAAATCACTGTGCCATGAAATGATGCTGCTTTGTGGTCATCGTGTCTTATGGCCTTGGTTGTATGTTGGGCTCAAGTTTGGATGTCTCTGCCTTAACCTAGCCTAGCCCGCCTCTGCTGTGTCCCCACTCTCATCTGTTTACTGGTTAGCTTCATCGTAGTTGTGTGGGAGTGTTTGTTCAGGGGGGCGGTTTTGGGTGATTACTGATGCGCTTTGTGTCATGTCAGAAAATGTGGATTGATCAGTTTTTTGTGTGGTTGGAGCTCAGAGATTTGCATGTGCCCCCCTTCATCTTCACCCCCCCCCCCCCCTTATACACACATACACACGCGCGCGCACACACACACTCACTCTCTCGCTCTCTCACACACACATACACACATGCGTGTGTCTTTTCTTAGTCAGAGTAATTGTAATTCTTGAAAGTACCGGTACTCATATTTGGTGATATATTTGCTGCATATCAGTTGTTTTCCTTCTGAATAGTTGTTTGTTTTGTCTGTTTTTTGTTCTTTGGTAGTAGTTTTCCTTTATATCTTTGTGTATCATCTGGGGATGATAGCAAGAAAAGGCAAGGGTGAATCTTGATGATGGCCTAATCTTGTTTGCCTTGAGGACTTCAAAGGGGAATGTTCCACGAAGAGTGTTCTTTTTGTGGACAGATGATGTTGGTAGAAGTTTAAGCTTGAGTTTTACATGGTTTGCTGTCTGGCCGAATGAAGTAATGATGTCTTAATATGTGATTTTGTTTTGTTCTGTTTCAACGGTTTTAGAACTGGGATTTTATTGTGTGAGTGGCTCACAATTTGTCATGTGAGATTTGGGTTTTGAGAAGATGAGGTAAGCTAACTGGGCTGGAAGTGTTATGGAGTGAAACAACTTTTTTTGCTCCATTTTGAAAATGTCATTGTTTCTTTTTTGGTAATTGTAGTTCAAGAGTACTGTAATTTTGTGATACAAGTCTTTCATGTAGACCAAAAGAAAAGTATATTTATTCAGATTAGCGATAGTGAATAGAGACTGGAAAAAAGAGTGCATGCTGTATTGAGGTAGAAGGCTGCTCTGTAGAACAGTATTTGTATGTGGGTGCATGCACCCATGTGTGTGTTTGTGTGCACATCTGTGTGTGCATGTGTGTGTGTGTGTGTGTGTAGCATTATCTATCCCAGAGGAACCATTGTAAGGAGTGATCAGTGTATTAGGGCAACCAGTGAGAGCAGATCGAAGTAACCTCGGGTTTTGTTGTTGTTTTTTTATCCTAGCATTTTGATGACAAGTCAGTGTCATTGTTCCTACCCTAGTTACGAGAGGCTGGAGAGCAGTTTTGAAGGAAAGGGTCCTGAGATTCAGTCCAGCATGAACAGTTCTCTTATGTTGGTGATAATCATGATAGGCCAAGGAAGAAAAACAAGCTTGATATAGTTGTTCACCTTCGCCTTTTTATCCTGCAGTTATTCACTATATATTGGACATTTTACAGCCCAGAAAGGCCAGTGTTATACCCCCACCCACTACGCTGTCATCTTTCATTTCTTTTTAAACCCTGTGAACCCCCCACCTTCTCTTTTTGTGAGTTTTGAAACCTTAGAAGTGATGTGGAATACTGTTCTGTGAAAGTGTAATGATGCGTGCATGATTTACTAATAAAAGTTTCAGCCATACTGCTGTGTGCTGTGTTTGTAAAGAACAGATTTCCATGCGTGAAATTGAAGCGGCTTTTCCCGCTTAGAAAAACAGTATACCCATTTGTAGTATAATCTGTCTCTCTTGTTTGCCTGTCTGTTTATTTATGAGAGTGATATTTCTATAGAACTTTTCCAGACGACTCTGTTTATACTGTGGGTTCTTTAACATGCACTGAAACGCACACCACACACGGAGCCCCACTTTGCCGACAGTTTGATGTCAATGATCAGCGGTCTGGTGTGACTGGAGTGTGAACATCATGATGTGCACTGACCTGTGTACCTGCAGACAGACGCCTGCAATACCATTAAGCTGAAAAGACGCTGAAAGTAAATCATTATGTAGACACATAACAGATCTGGTACATTCGTTTTCTTCTGCAGTTTTTTTTTAATGACAACCACAGCCCTTTTTTTATGCTTGATATATATAATTTTTATGGTGAGAGATGTAGGTACGACAGTGTGAATACTTCAGTCAGGCCATCTTGATGTGTGAAATACTGAAGGTGGGAGCATGATTTCCAAATGTCTAGGTCTCAGACCTGACTGTATCCTGTTGTATTCTCCGTACTGTTGGGCAGTAAAATGTTAATATAAATATGGCAGAAGTCTTCCAGTATTCACACCTGTGTCAGTGTTCTAATGCTCAGATAAAAATGAATTCAATAAATGAAATACCATTAAAAGAAAAAAGCAAATGAGAAATATAAAACAAAGGAATGGAAAGATAGTTCATTCCTTTCCGTTTAACCTCCACCCCAACTTTACTACTAGTAACTACAACAACAACAACAACAACAACAACAAAAGAAAGAAAGAAAGAAAGAAAGCTTGCCAAGGCAATTCGACAGTCAACCAGCCATCTACCACCGGCTTCCGTGAGCAGACAGATGTGACCAGCCATGATGACAGACAGTGTCACTGTTTCTTTTGTCTTTTTATTGTACTCTTTAGATCACAATCAACACAACAACATGTCAACTAGTATACATACATCTGGAGTGAACGGACGATCCGGCCTGGTTTTATCACACTTCAAATAACCACACAGTCGATTCTATGTACATCACTGGCTTCAGAACAACATGACAACACACAGGTATAAAGCATTATTTTGGTCATATCCGAGTCCAAGAGTACATGTGTACACAATTTACAGTTCATGTATTTTCGTTGCAAATCTGTTTCAGTGTTTTCTGTAATTCTAGAAAGAAAGAAAGAAGTCTAAGAAACCATAGCGTTTTTATTATACTAAAATATTCACTTGGAGAAAAAGTTGTGAAATATAATAGCAAAAGAAAAATAGATGTTTTCTGCTTTTAAAGAAGTCTGTTGAAGGAAGAAAGTGAATAGATGTTCACAGGCAATAATATATATTTTAAAACTAATAAAGATTTGTGGTAATACCGTGTACTGTTTCATGATTTGAAAAGAAAGAGCTCCACATTGTGAATAGCGACGTGCACCAAATGCGTTGCTCGGATTTTACAATAAGTTGATGATTTTTAATACACATAAGATACTGAAGAAGATACTCTGAAACTGTTTTTTTTTTCAAAGATGAATCCTATTCTCATGAAAAGCTGGATGTGATGCTGTTTCAGTTTGTTGGTGCTGCTATTGTTTTTCCTGGATAGCTGCAGTATATCTGGTTAAAATATATAGTCCATAGCTATTTCCAAAACAGACAAGGTTTGATCTGGTTATATCACAAGATCATTTGAATACATAATGCCACTGTGAGGTTAGGACCTAAAATAAAGAAGAAATGGGGGAGGGGTTACATATGGAGATGCCTTTACAGGTGATCCTGGCCTCTTACTCCTTGTGCAAGATCTCTGTGCAACTGGGAGGTACGTACAGTGGTGTGGCTCTGGTCAGGTCTGATGAGGACAAAAACAACGGAGACACTGTCTGGACTGTACGCTGGCTTCTGGGGCAAATCTGTTCTTGATAACAGTCACCCACTTTAGCGTCCTTTGTCCTTTGTTAATGGTTGTTAAACTGAACTTTGGCTCAAATGTCCTTTGTTAACGGTTTAAAATGTAACTTTAGAATTAACATCCTCATGCTAAAACAAAAATAAGTCCCAAGTTTAGCTTTGAACCAGTTTTCTTCATGCCCAAACTTTAGCGTATGGAGCAAATCCACCCTTGCGTCATATAAAGAAATGTGTTGGAGAACCAGGAGTGGGGACAGGGTCCAGAAACCCCGCACACTTCATTGCTGCTACTGCTTGCTGCCCGGAGCCACGCTGGCCCACAGGAAGCAAGCCTGTGTGGAAAAGCCTGAACCTAGGCATTTCTTCCCATCCTTTGGATGGGACTATAAACCGAGGCCCCGTGTGCAAACGCATGCAAAACTTCTTGCGCACGTGTTAAATCCTGTTCCGCTTTTCGAAAGAGTAGGCCATTGTGTGCCGGTGGGAACAGATGACAAAATTTACAAAACCGCATACACACGGGGACTGGATGTAAAACAGCACATGAGTGCTTATTCCATTATCCTCGATATAAAAGAATAATAAATAAATAAACTAGACCATGAGTGCTGGTCTGGGTGCTCGTCTTTAGGATGACCAATCACCCATTTCTTATGTGCATGACACATTTAGCGCAGGTAAAAGATACACAGCGTTCTTTTCGCTCCTCATCTAGAGCTCCGAGGTTCACCAATGGTGAGATTTAGCGAATACAACCGTTTATTTTATGCACTATTAAGGTTACCACATTCCGACTTTAGTGATAACAGCAACGATATTAACAGGGTTCTCCCTTGCAGTTAATCTTTCGTAGGCTAATAAAATAGGCCTACACGCAAAGATGTGAAAACTTGGATGACACTTGACTAGGGCAATTCGCTTTTCCCAGGGAGAACAATTTGAATTTCATGCTAAGAAATCCACAGCGACTGAAAACACTACAACACAACACAAGAATTAATTGAAAATACAGCTATGCCCTAAATGAACTACGGCACAACAAACCTGTTTTGGGGATAACCATATTTACATCTAGACAATACAAAAATAAATAATCATCACCTACGCATTTCCTACACAAAGAGAAACATCACAACCACTAGTATTTAACCATGGACTTGCAGCAATTTTCCACTGAGCAGCACACCTATGTACACATTGTTCTAACTTGTTTCTTTTGGTATGCCATCCACAACATCAGCCTTTCAATAGTATTTCTCTATCAACAGACAACAACTCTACGATAAATCTGATTACTATACTGACAGCTCTTCTTGAATCAATGAACTAAGCAGCATCCACGGAACCTGGTTAACGGAGTCCGGCATTGCTGCTTCATGCTATCAACGCTCAGTCCCCTATGGTCGGAGTACAGGAGGCAGTGTAGATTTTCTGTGGACACTTGAGTGGGAAAAAAGAGGGAAAAACCAAACTTGTGACCAAGATAAGACTTTTTGTTTATAAACTCCAAGTCACCACATTTTGTCACACTCTTTCATTGTCTCTCTTCTTTCTGATCTAATAGATTGTGGGGTATCAAGTGTTTCATGCCCACATGTATACTCATGTAAATACATGAAGTCACCTGTGTGTGTGTGTGTGTGTGTGTGTGTGTTAGTGTTACGTGTGTGTGTTATTTGTGTGTGCGTGCGTGCGTGTGTGTATGTATGTTATATGTGTGTTCGTGTGTGTGTGTATGTGTGTGAGTGCGTAAGAAAGGGAGGAGAGAGAGAGAGAGAGAGAGAGAGAGAGAGAGATTTTCACGGAGAAGTGTTAGCCAGAGGTGTTGTATTGAAATCGTACAATGTTGGTTTAGTCTTCTCTGTGTGTGACAGGTTAGACATTTGTGCAGGAGGCCTAGAAAAGCTTCCCAGTCTCTGTATTTCAAGACTCTGTTTTGGTATGAAAACAATCATCACTTCAAATCAAATACCCGTTTCAAACCCCTGCACCTTCACACTTTTAGTTTTGTCTTTTAAAAAAAAAGCGTTTGTTCTTTGTTGGTTTTTTCCCCTTCACATGAATAAATAATATATATCATATATAAAAGAAATGTGTGTCATTCACAAAACATCCACAGTGACGTTCGTCTTTTCGGCTGATAGATGAGTTTCCCCACTTTGCAGGGAAGGTGACACCAAGGAGAAACATACAGGGCGCGCGCGCACACACACACGCACGCACACACACACACACACACACACACACACAGGGGAGCGACACCGGAAAACACTACATCAGACTGTCAAATTTGCGTCTGGGTACGAAGAAAACTCCTATCTGGTTAAGTTGAAAACAAGGTCTGTGAAATCTATCTACACAACACGTGTAAGAACACGAACAAGCTTCTTCTCCGGCAGGTCCCAAGCACGAAAAAATTTCGTCTTTCTGAGCTGGTTAAAAACTGAAAAAAGAAACTTTCCCCAGCAAATGACTAGCGGAAGTCCGACCTCATGTGTGGCCTGCCTCTCCCTCTCTTATGTCCTCCTCAGTTTTGGTTTCTTCCTCTCTTCTTCCCTGCACTAAACTCTTTCACACGTGCCTAAGTCTGTTGGAATGAGTGGTTCATCTCGTACAGGCAGAATTCACGTGTCCTGTTCCAGCCAATCCCTTGCAGCGATTGACGGCGGAAGTCAGCTTTAATTGGTTGAACGTCGCTGCCGCTGTCTGCACGTGTCGAGAAAGCTTGTCTGTGATTGGCTGAAGCCAGGAGCTGAGAGGCTGCATCAGAGACTCGGAGGGACTGTCGAATCGAAGATCTTTCATGTCCAAATGGGCTGGCCTGCACAAACAATGAACAAGACAGTTTAGAATAATAATTTATGCAGTGTGTTGATTAAAGAATGGAACAGGCAACATTTCCAATCAACTTGTGACTTTATTGATGACGCTCATGCTCACAATCCTTAGAATCTGATGAGAAATAAGAAAAGGTTTGATACCATTTTACCATAGCACCTTACAAGAGATGAAAAGAGCACTTCTGATGATAGAACACTTTTAAAGGTTGCTAATCACACTAGTTATGTTACCAATATTAACATGATAGAACATAAAAGGTTGCTAATCACACTAGTTATGTTACCAATATTAACAGGACTGATACCACATGGCACCATACTCCAAAGGAGATAAGTCCAGGTTTCTTTGACAGAGCACACCTTCCATCACGTAGTTCTTGTCCTTTATAACCTTTTCGTTTTGTGACCAGTTTTGTTGAATTTTGATAACTCTTGTATCTGGAATCTCCTGATAACCAACTTTCACTAGGGCAATATTTTAATTGTTACTTGGGTGGCAAAGATAAGAACAATAATAATGAATCTTTGACTTTTTTATGTATATAAACATTAGAAAGTACACAAGTACACAGCTCCAACAGGTAACTGTAAGCCCATAAAGACTCTATCTCTCTCACACACCATTAAATAGAACTCTAGCTGCGTCAGTTTTTGACATTATACTACATAACTTATTAACATATAACATACCCCAGCCCTTTACATCAGAGGAATACTAATCACATAATCCTTTGCCTCACTTCAGCCAGACTGCATACACCATCCAAGTCTACATTAACATACTTCTCCCTTTACTGTCGGCTAGCCTGTGCGCTCAGTAATCGTAAATTTCAACAGATATGAGGTTAAAATGCAAAATTGAGGAGGCACACTTTGAATTTCATCTGCAGACCCATAATGAAATTCATAGTCATAGGACATGGAATTGACATGACTCCATAAAACTTGAGCTGAAAAGAGACATTAGTATCAAAACGCTTATGAAAAAATTAATATGGTTCAGGGGTGCATCACGATTATAAATTTGAGCGACGAAGTTACCGAATTTACGCTCATAATTCAGACTGACAAAGAAGGCAGACAGACTGACTGACTGACAGACTGACGGACGGAGAACGGAAAGAGTTTAACACAGGCATAATTATAATTTCATCGCCAGTTTTCTTTATGACGTAGGACATACTTCTGACAAGGGGGATGGGGGGGGGGGGGGGGGGCTTAGTCAGAAAGGGGAGGGAGGGCGGGGGAGGGAAGGGGGGGGGGGGGGATAAGGGGCTATTTCTAGAACAGGCAGCCAGACTTCACTGTGAAAGCCAGACGGAAGTTTTGGCGAATAATTTGTCTGAGCTTATTGCCAACGAGTTGCGTTCTCACCGCGCTGTATGTGGCGCTGTGTGTGTGTGTGTGTGTGTGTGTTACTGCGTTATTGTAATTGCCTTCATGGGATGATTAAAGTGTTTTTGAGTTGACTTGACTTGACTGCTCCATACGTAACAGTGTGTGTGTGTATGTGTTTGTGTGTCTGTATGTCTCTGTGTGTGTTTGCGCGTGCGTGCGCGTGCTTGTATGAATATTTTGCAAAATATTATTAGCCTGTGCACGTCAACCCTCAAACAGTGAGCGTGTGTATGCTCGTATATAGCGTGTTCTCCCGTAGACTTAAGTGTACCTACATCTGCTTCAATAACCTCCACACAACGGTACAGTAAACGTCAGTATCGACTTGAGCACAACAGTTGCTGTCTGACAGCTCGATAATGAAGAAAGAAGAAGACACACGTAAAATAAATCATCAGACTGAAGCGACATTCCCATTCAGCATCAGTCAGCCAGCCTCACCTGCAGAAGACATTCCCATTCAGCATATTAGCCAGCCTCACCTGCAGAAGACATTCCCATTCAGCATTATCAGCCAGCCTCACCTGCAGAAGACATTCCCATTCAGCATTATCAGCCAGCCTCACCTGCAGAAGACATTCCCATTCAGCATATTAGCCAGCCTCACCTGCACAAGACATTCCCATTCAGCATTATTAGCCAGCCTCACCTGCAGAAGACATTCCCATTCAGCATTATCAGCCAGCCTCACCTGCAGAAGACATTCCCATTCAGCATTATCAGCCAGCCTCACCTGCAGAAGACATTCCCATTCAGCATATTAGCCAGCCTCACCTGCAGAAGACATTCCCATTCAGCATATTAGCCAGCCTCACCTGCAGAAGAGGCGAGGCGCAGCGCAGACCAGGATTCCCCTGGCGACAGGAGCGGCGGCTGCGGAGGCTACGTCATCCTGTACACTTGGCCAATACATGGTGAAAGGGGTTTGAAGACTCTTCAAGCGCTTGTAGTTACTTCTCGAGGTTTGGTTCGACTGGGGACGATTTCAATCGCTGCAGACGTTCAGTAAGTGTCAAGACCACACCTGCAACACATCACACCTTCTGTTTAGCTAGTGTCACCCATGAAACACGGTGCCTTAGTGGTTAGAACCTTAAAGATGTGATTTGATGGATGCTAAGGGGGACGGTTGGAGCCCACGGCTGCAGAACTGCGCTCTGGACAGGGTTGTTCCCCTTCACTGGTAAAGTTGTTTCCATAAACTTTGTGGTCGTTGGGGAGCGAGGTGTTAGAGACCTCA
Source organism: Rapana venosa (assembly GCA_028751875.1). Lineage (NCBI taxonomy): Eukaryota > Metazoa > Mollusca > Gastropoda > Neogastropoda > Muricidae > Rapana > Rapana venosa. The sequence goes on along the minus strand of CM054135.1, from coordinate 100,123,811 downwards.
GCTTCTCAAGGGCCCAGTATATTGAGGGAGATTCCCATCTCCTCTCCCTCGCTGCTCTACCTTTTCTGACCCTAAAGAGGTCAGGTCATTGATAACTAGGTATACTGGGGGATTATACTGAAGCCAAGGCGAGCAAACAGTCACCCATCTATTGGTAACCACGCTCAATGCTAAGCTGCTTAACCTCAGCTGGAGGAAAGGGAGGGGGGCTCTGACTACTGAGCTGTCCAGCCCCTTCCCTGCAGTAGCATTTCGTCTAGCTCCCTGCAAATTCTTCCATGAGACTAAAAGCCAAGGTCCTGCGAGTCACAGAACGAACGCACATTACGTTTTCTTTTGTTTTCTGCACGTTAAAACCCCATCCATCTTTCGTAGAAGAATAGGCCAGCTATCACCGGTGGCACTGATAACCAGCATGCAAACAAAAAGGGTGGCACGGTACAGTGGCGATGTGCCTCCACCAACTAACAAGACTTATCCAAACTTTACATAACACAAAAAATTATTTTAAAAAGTTCTTTATTCAAGGACCAATATTATGGTACGATAAGTTATATAATAATACTAGCAACAACAACAACAGCAATAATAATAATAATGATGATGATAGAAGAAGAAGAAGAAGAAGAAGAAGAAGAAGAAGAAGAAGAAGAAGAAGAATATGTGGAATTTGTATTGCGCTGAACCTTGTAAAGAGATCACATCAAAGCGCTGAATACACTACAACATGATTGGAGGCAATACAATGTGATGTGGGACGGTGCAATGCAACTGGACGAGGACCATGTACATCTTAATTAATGATGGAAAACAGGAGGTGGAGGGGAGGAAGCTGGATGCAAAATATTCAGTGATATCCCAAAGGCCTACTAGACTAGGGGGCAGGAAAGAAAGGACGCCGGCAAAGTCTACATTAATTTAACAATGGAAAGTGTTTGTGCGGGCTTGTTTCGTTTAGTTTCCTTCTGGCTGCTTGCTTCAGTGGTTTTCAGTAAGGTGGCTGGTGTTCCTCTTTCTAGTGTTTCGTGTATTTCTTGTTTTTGTTGTTATAACGAATGTGCTGCTTGTTGTCAGGTTGCTGTTTTCTTCCCGTTCTCGTAAATCTCGATGTCAGCCAGTTCTTATAGTGTCACTGTGACTGTCCGCCTGTAGAGTTTATGTTTACTGCTGTAAATCCACGCTGTCTTCTGAATAGTAATGGATGGATGCCTTAAATTTAAAGCTTTTTTCTCTCTGTCTCTGTCTCTCTCTCACTCTCACACACACACACGCGCGCGCGCGCGAGTAGAGCAGAACGTATGCTACACAGTTTCCTGCTTTGGTTGTTGTTTGTAAGCTTTTCCAAACAAAACTTGTCATTGTTCTGATACACTCACTCACTCACCAAGGCACAAACGCTCGTACATTAGTTGGTGGACTTCGTACGTATTAATCCACAGTACTGAATACATTGGTGCTTTTATCTATTTAGTTACTTATTTATCTATTTATTTTTTATTTCGACGACAATAGAATAAGCACTCGCGTGCTTTTTTACACCCAGTCCCCGTGTATATGCAGTTTTGTAAATTGTGTCGTCCGTTCCCATGTGTTGGCATATACGCGCGCACGCATGTGTGTGTGTGTGTGTGTGTGTGTGTGTGTGTGTGTGTGTGTGTGTGTGTGTGTGTGTGTGTGTGTGTTGTGTCTGTGTGTGTGTGCTGTGTGTGTTGTGTGTGTGTGTGTGTGTGTGTGTGTGTGTCTGTCTGTCTGTCTGTCTGTGTCTGTCTGATTTGATATTCTTTTTTACGATTCTTGTTAATTCTTTTATTTCGAGGATACTATAACAAACACTCACGTGCCTGTTTTACATCCAGTGCTAGTGTGCATGCGGTTTGTAAACTTTATCATCCTTTCCCACTGTCTGTCTGTCTGTCTGTCTGTCTGTCTGTCTGTCTGTCTGTCTCTCTCTCTCTCTCTCTCTCTCTCTCTCTCTCTCTCTCTCTCTCTCTTCTCTCTCTCTCTCTCTCTCTGTAAGTCTGTCAATGTCACACAGGCGCACACGTACATGGCTGTGACCCAATACCCAACCGTTCCCCCCCCCCTCTCTCTCTCTCACTCCCACACACACCCACGCACACACATACACACTAATATCTTTTTTCAATCAGCCACATTGTTGTGGCTTCTCAATATACTACAAGGCGGGAAGGAGATCGATAAAGAAACGATAGGCCTAGCGTGTGTCCGTCACTGACGCTGGTAACACCTGGCAATGTAGGCCAGATAATTATACCTGCCGCTTTACTCCCACCTCAAAACCACACATCCTGGTCATCCTCTTCCCTTACATGTATCAATAACAACGATAACAACAACATCATCATCCTCAAAGCCCGACTAGGTAAGCAAACAGAAAGTGAACCCCCCCAGCCCAAATGCTAACTCTATACATTTTTGCACAACCCTGAAAAAACACTCGCTTGTGGCCGTTCAGACGAAGACGAGATTATTGCGTTCATAGTTTTATTTCTTTTTGTTTTAAATTGTCTACACGCACGAGCAAGCCAACAAGAGAGAGAGAGAGAGAGAGAGAGAGAGAGAGAGAGAGAGAGGAGAGAGAGGAGAGAGAGGAGAGAGAGAGAGAGAGAGAGAGAGAGAGAGAGAGAGAGAAGGGGGGAGTAAAGTGAAATGCCACGAGGCCAATCCAGCTGCTGCAGTCAGAGCCATGATGCAATACCGCAGTCGCCTAGAATATATAGCGCCTTCACTCAGCCCCTTAGAACAGGGTCCCGTTGTCTGTCTACTGCTGCTTTGTTTTGTTTTGTTTTGCTGTTTGTTTTGTTCAGCGTATGCACCGCTGGAAAGCAGCACAAGAGTTGGCTATCATCATCAACCATATCACTGTCATCATCATCATCACCTGCAGCAGCAGCAGCATTATCTTCATCATCATCAGCAGCATCATCGTCTCCATCATCACTATCGTCTTCATCATTCTCTTATCATAAAAAGAATGGTTTAGAATCAGTCTGAGCGTTCAAAGAAGAAGAGAAGAATCACCTTCCTCCCTACAAAAAAAGAAGGTGCAATCAAATAATGAAAAATAAAACAAAAGCATTGCTGTTCAAAGAAAGAAAACATACACACCAAAACAAAATAAAAAAAAAGAAATAAAAATAAAACAAAAAAAGAAACATGGAAACAAAAGACGTCAAATTACACACATACTTACAAATTACACATAATTAAAAACATAAAAATAAAAACATCAAACTACAAACATGATGAATACATACACAACAACAACAAACACAAAAACAGATTCAAAAATAAATCAAAACTTCCCAGATCCCCCCTCCTCTTCATCCACACAACACTCACTCAATATTGTCTTACCTTACAAGTTCTCCTAGTAGTTGTACTACGACCACAGAATCAGTGAATGAACTCCTAGATTATCAAGCTGAGACACCTTCCCCCACAAAACCCGGCAAATTAGGTTTTAATTTTTCTTTTTTCTAGTCGGAACACAACACCGAAGTCACACTTAAAGAAATATAACTCTAAACTTCCAGTGTGTCTTGTTTCTTTCCCCTTGTTTCAGAACAGCGAAAGTTCCAATGGCGTGATGTTCAGAGCGAGTGCTACCTCTGTCAGTGTAATGGTGGCGTGTGAACGTGTCTCCGCTGTTGTGGTCTTTTACGCGTGTGCAGACGATTGCATCAGATTCAACTCAGCGACTCCCGCCGGCAAGTCTGCACCCCGTCCCGCCCCTGTAATAGCCAGGAGTGTGAATTGCGAAATTGTGTGCAGCTGTTGCACACTCTGTGTGTGTGTGTGTGTTTTGTGAGGTGTGTGTGCGTGTGTTGTGTGTGCGTGTGTGGTGTGTGTGTGTTGTGTGCCTTTGCCAAATGGGAACGTCTATAAATACATTGTGAGGAATCTTTTATGGCGCAAAGGTGTATCCTCTTTTTTCTTTTTTTTTTTACCCGGGATTTTATTTTTGGCTGATTTTTTTTCTCACATGCATAGACATGCTTCCATCCTTCTTCTATTGTACCTGCATTCTTTTTTCCCTGCTCCAGCTTCCTGCCAGAATTGGGTACAGCACACACACACACACACATACACACACACACAGACACACACACACACAGCACACACACAGACACACACACACACACACAGCACACACACAGACACACACACAGACAGACACACACACACACACACACACACACAGGGAGGAGTCACATGCACCGAAGATTGATGTGTTCGTCATAACATGGCGCACAATATGTGATCATGAACTGGTGGTGCCGGGTATTCAAGACAGCCTGCTGCTGTGTTTTTTCACTGTCTGAAGACCAGCTGAAAGATCAGTGCAACTCTTGTTTGTTCATTGGTTTGCTTGTCTGTTTGCTTGTTTGCATTGACATTAATACGTGCGTGTGTTCGTTTATTTGCTTGCCTGCTCATTTGTTTTAATGCACGGACAAACATTGTTGAAAGAATATGAAGGAGATACGATTCAACGTTGCAATGCTGCAGATACACTGTCTCCCAATGGCTGATTATCAGTTGTTTTGTATCAAACATGTCGGGTAAAACCTCTCTCTGTTTGTCTGTCTGTCTGTCTGTGCGAGCGTTTGAGCTTGCCCACAGCATACACACTTACATGCATGCGTGTGTGCATATGTGCACACGCACGTACGCATAAGTGTATGCATGCGAGCTTGTGCATGTGCGTGTGCACATTCGTCTGAACGGTTTTGTTTTGCATGAGTACGTGCATGTAGTGTCAGGTGCTTGTGTGCACGCAAACTTTTATTTCAAATAAATTGCAACTTATCGCGTCTCTCTTGGTGTTCGTTTTCTTTTTCTGACTTGATGCGATGAGCTGTGTGCCTGTAACAGGCTGCTGACAGGCTGGCCACCAGCCAGAGCAGCCACCATCACCACCACCATCTGACGACAGCTGCAACCCACACCCTCCCCTCCCTTCCTTTCTCCCCCTCCCTGCCCTTACCCTGCACCCCCCCCCCCCCTCACACACACCCACACACCTCCCTGCTCTGTCATTGCCATCACGTATGTTGCAGGTGTAACCTTGCCCGCTGTTGCAGCAGACAAAACGTCTGGCCTAGTTTGTCGGCAGACACAGACCATGTGTATTAAACGTGCCGCACGAGCACTTTGTGGGCTATTGAGGTTTTGACATTTTTTCTCGTGCGCGCGCGCGCGCGCGCGTGTGTGTGTGTGTGTGTTGTGTGTGTGTGTGTACTAAATGGAGAATCTGTTGTCACCTTCCTGACATCTCCACCCACCCCACCCAACACATACACGCACATTTTTGCATTCATATATTATGCACTCCAAAGTCCACACCCACCTTTGAAGTCTCGAATCCAAAATGGATACTTACATTATGTGTTTCTGCAAGAGAGAGAGAGAGAGAGAGAGAGAGAGAGAGAGAGAGAGTGTGCTGTGCACCCGCATAAACGCGCGTATGTATGACTGAGTTCATTGAATAAGCAAGTCCAAATTTGGAACTGGTAGTCATCTTCACCTGGCATAAGTTTCGCCAATGTAGCAGCCTCCCTGTGCCTCACTCACCAAGAGACCTGGCTGCACAGGGTCCAACTGTCTTCTTCAGCCATACATGGCTCGTGTTCTGGAACTTTCAGGAATATAGAGTTTGGCAACTCATGGTGGCAGTTATGGTGACAGTTTGTTAGGTATATTTCAGCATTTACTCTAGCGCAGACATTGGGACTTTCAGCCATCCCCAATATTGTTTCAAATCACACAGAGCTGTGAGGATTTGGGATCAAAACACGCTACATTCCATATCATACCGTATGATTATACAACACGGCAGTCAGAAGTGAATTTAAAAAAAATGTATTGAACACTCTCTATGAAAGACCAGCCTTTGATTTACAGCTCATGCCAATTCCAGTGTAGGGACTAAAAACTCCTTTTCCTCAAACACGTACTGTGCACTCTTACTTCCCTATCTTCTGCTAACACACTCAAACACACACACACACACACACACACACGCACGCACCACAAGACTTCTACAGGCTGTGCATGTGAGCATTTCCCTTGTTCTAATGCCCACCGACTTGATACCCCAATAGATACTACACTTTTTTTTTCTATCCTAAAATTTTATTTTATTATTTCATTTTATTCTTTTATTTCGATGATAATGGAATAAGCACTCGCGTGCCTTTTTCATCTAGTCCCCGTGTGTAAGCAGTTTTGTCAATTTTGTCATCCGTTTCCACCGGCATACAATGGCCTACTCTTCCGAAAAGTGGAACGGGTGCGCAAAGATGTTCAGACAATTTTCTCAATGAGCAGCACAAGAAGACACTGCTGGGCCCTTCAACAGCTCTGTGGGGCGCTGCCTACGTGACTCTCAGACGTGCTGATCCTTATCTGCATGGTGGCCTCACGGCGACCTGCTCGTGGCATTGTGCTCTGTTAGCAGCCTTGGTTACAGGCTGAGGCTTTGGCCGAGTGCAGCAGAAAACAGGGCGCGGTTGGGAAGAAGAGAAATTGAATTTAATTGGGGGGGTGGGGTGGGGGGGGATGAACACATGCAGAGAGAGAGAGAGAGAGAGAGAGAGGAGAGAGAGAGAGAGAGAGAGAGAGAGAGAGGAGAGAATGGAGATGGGGAGAGAGAGGTCTTTTATTTTTGAGGATAATAGAATAAACATTTTGCGCACTTAAAAAACAACAACTTTTTTACATCTAGTCCCCGTGTTCATGTGATTTTGTAAATGTTGTCATCCATTCCCACTGCACCAGCACGCAATGGCCTTCCTTTCTGATAGACGGAACAGGTTTGAGAGAGAGAGAGAGAGAGAGAGAGGAGAGAGAGAGAGAGAGAGAGGAGAGAGAGACAGAGAGAGAGAGAGAGAGAGAGAGGAAAGTAAAGGGAAACAAAGAGAGCAGAACAATAACATAGACTAATGCAGACAGAGGCGCAAGGTGTATGGATTGTTGTGTGCAGTTCACAGTGGACACCTTTCACAACACTGCATTGTTTTGCGCCTGTACCACCTGCAGGTGTGCGGCCGTCCGGCCTCATTAGAGACAGAGTGACAGACAGACAGACAGACAGACAAGCAGCAGCAGGCAAGAGAGAAATAAAATATAACAATAATAAAATGAACTATATGCGCATATCTTGCAAAGACAAATAAGCGCAGCATTGCCCTAATCTTACACAGTAATCACAATGAATAATATAGTTCACAGATATTACAACAGTACGCAGACCAAATCATGAATAATGCATAGTCAAATGTTTCAAAGCACAACAACATACACAGAGGTCAGATTACTTAGCAGGTGACAGGACATGGTTAGTGACAGGAGGGAAGTTCTGATAGAGACAGAGGGGAAACTTAGTTGAAAAATGTCTTGAGCTGATTTAAAGTGTCAAGACAGGCTGGCAGGAGAGAGGAGAGTCATTAGGCGAGGACCCGAATAGAGAAAAGACAGACAGAGAGAACACAAAACAGAGAGACATAGACAGTCATACAGATAGACAAATAAATAGACACACAAAGGCAGATAAACAGACAGATAGAGAAACAAACAGACAGTGATAGACACACGGAGACAGAGAGGCCGACAGATATAACGCACAGACAGACAGACAGATTCTCAGCCACAGACACACTCAGAGAGACGTCATATCACGAGGGAAGTGGACACTATGTGTACGTGCAGTTGTGCAGGTGCATTTACATGCCTCAGCGTGTAAAAACGACCAGCATACCTGACGTCATGCACGCGTCATACTTTCTCACGGAATCAACCCCCCTTGCTATGTCCTCTCCAGCTTGATCCCCTCCCTCCATTACAAGTTATTGAAATGTCATTCACTCTCTCATGCCTGGGGTCTGGCGAAACATTCGCCACAGTGTGAGCTGAAGCGCGAAACCTATAATTATTTATAGAATACGACGTACTGGAAATATCCGTCAGGGTGACACACTGCTTCTATTTTAAGTGTAACTATGTGTTTTCTTGAAGTTGGGGTTTATGATCACAACTGTCGTCAGTGTTTATTGTTGATTTAGTGTGAGGTGCATGAATCCATTTTTGTTATTCCAGTAATCATGGCGTGAGAGTTTCATTACAGTCTGAGTTCTGCTTCCCTCCCATGGCGTGTGACTATTATTCTGAAGTCGGAGTGTGGCTGTCTGCACGGCAGGGTGTTTGACAACAGCCCACACGCACATTTTGCCCCCACTGTGTCCTTGCAGTTTCACAGCGATCCCAGGTGTGGTGAAGGACACAGAATGCTAAAGCCAGGGAACGCCCAACAAGAACATGGACAGCAACCTGCTTTCCTTCAACTTTGGCAAGACCTCCGATCTAATCATATGAATTCACAGTAAACGTGCATGATACTTGCATTGCAGGAAATATTTGCTCGTACAGCTTTTTTTTGGTGTGACAATTCCCCAACCTTAATAAGTCTTCAGAAAGTGTAGAAGGGTAGAAAAAGGCAGGCTATTTGGAAAGCAGACAAACATGTTGAAAAGAAGGGGAAAACCTTTGAATAAAGGAGAAAATAATTATGACTAAGACGAGGAAAGAAAATTCTGGAAAAAACTGTTCTAGCAACAAGGAAAGAAGCTTTGAACAAGGAAGGAACACTTTGTCAGACTAACATTTCTAAATCATAAAGTTTTGAGTAACACTATTCTTCTACCAAAAAAATGAAGTTCAGAATTCATGTTTTCTATTTCCTTCTGCTTGAATCTCGCATATCGATTTGCAGGTAGGAATTTTTATACAACTTTTGGCTTTGTTCAGTAAATATGAGCACACAAGTTCTGAATGGAACACTACTCCAACCAACAAGTCAACGCACTTAAGAATGTCTTCTACGATTCCGAACACTGTTTTCTGCCTCAGCTTCTGCCATGTTCTAGTTCTGGCACTGCCCCCATGTTCTAGTTCTGGCACTGCCCCCATGTTCTAGTCCTGGCACTGCCCCCATGTTCTAGTTCTGGCACTGCCCCCATGTTCTATCCTGGCACTGCCCCCATGTTCTAGTTCTGGCACTGCCCCCATGTTCTAGTCCTGGCACTGCCCCCATGTTCTAGTCCTGGCACTGCCCCCATGTTCTAGTCCTGGCACTGCCCCCATGTTCTAGTCCTGGCACTGCCCCCATGTTCTAGTCTTGGCACTGCCCCCATGTTCTAGTCCTGGCACTGCCCCCACGCCGCTCTGTCCACCTCTCGCCCCAGCGTTGTCTAGATAACCCACGCCACATCTTCAGGGGCACAAGTCCTCGGGGAGCTTTTGAATGTTCAGCTGCCTTTATAAAAAAATTGTAAACATTTTTTAAAACCTTTTATTTAAAGGATAATGGAAAAAGCCTTATATTTTTGTTTGTTTTTTATTTACTGCCAGTCCCTGCGTGCACACGGATTTTATCAAATTTGTCATCCGCTCCCACAGGACACAGCGGCCTACCCTTCCCAATGGTGCAACAGGTTTTAACACGTGCGTAAGATGCTCTGCGTATATTTATTCATACACGGGATCTCTCGGTTTACAGTCTCATCTGAAAGACTTTCGGGAAGTAAAGTCAGCACTGATGTGAACTTCACAGGACAAATCTCCTGGACGTGGCTGGAACTTGAGCCGTCCGATCTCGAGGGCTAAGCTCTAACCACGAAGCTTGCCCGTCCCATTGAGGCCTTGAGGCCCCCAGCCAGAGGAGCCGTGCACCTCTGAAAGATGAATTGGATGGTGTTCAGTGATGCTTGTTCTGAGCTGGTGGAGGCAAAGCACACAGGTCTATCAAGCTCTTTATCTTCGACCTAGTGTCAGCCTGAGTGAGACAGCCACACAGTGAGGGGATCACCACAACGTCCCTTTACCACCTTATGCTGCCACAAACCCCCCACTTCTGAGAGCCACTGAAGTGTCAGGGCAACTGACACTGAGATCACTATAGGACTAGATTAACTGGGGCCACCGAATACTAGATACTCTTCTTTTATTTTTTGATCCATGATAATAAGGGTGATGCCTTGACGATGCTCCCGAAGTGTTCGAATTCTGAGACTACTTGACATAGCTTGGCTTGACGCATCCTTTCATAATATCTACATCCTAGTGTCTACCGGGCCTGAGAGCTGCAGACACCTGCAGTGTTGGTCTGGTCATTAGAGCAATAGTCTGAAAATTGCTTCCGTAAAATGAATGAAGCTGGACTTTGTGGCCCCAGTCTTCTAAAAGGATCCCCAAGCAACCTCACTGGGGGTAAGAACCAGCCAGACCCCGAAAAACCTGATGGTATTTGAACCAGCGACCTTCCATTTAAGAAGCCAAGGCGCTATCTACTGTGCCAGGGCGGATGGTCAAGGAAACGTGTTTTGACGAGTAAGAACCACACAAAAAGCCTTTCTACTGTACAAGGAAATAATGTGGGGGAAAACAAACCAAACAACAAACCACCAGCAACAAAAACCGCAAGTCTGTTCAGTCAGAGAAAAAAGAATAGTTTCGTTTTCAGAATATTAAAAGCTGAAATAGGAAGAACAAGTTTTGACTTAAAAAACTCCCCCCAACCCCCCCAAAAAAAACCCTCCCAGAAACCTTACAAAAACCTATCTTTTCATAAGGGTAAGAATATAGAATCAAGAATGGAAACACATTACCTAGCAGTAAGGGAATCTCTGAACAAAACCCATAACGATTGCAAGAACAAAATTGCTAGGTAAAAGAATGAAATACGTTTCAACTAAAAAGTAACAAAATTGTTCTTTCCAAGTTTAAAGATAACCTTTTGCTTGAAACACCTTTATTTAGTCCTTTATGGGTCGATTTTTCACTTAAAGCATTCTATCACCCTATTCATTTTTAACAAGAAAACCGCCAAGCAGAAACCTAACAAAAATAAAGAAAAAGAAAGCGCTAGCCTGCATGCATCAAACCAGCTGATACAGCTGATAAATCCCCTCACCAGCCCTCTGAAACAGCCCACTACGTAGATAAGGCATGATCAAGCAGACTTCGATCTCTGAAATACAATACAAGATACACACAGAACAATGCGTATGAAAACCTTAGTAGCATAGGAATAGTTCTAATGCATTCTTGTGGTAGGCAAGTGCAAGGTTTAAGCAAAGCCCAGCAAAACAGTTTTGTCAATTCATCTTTTTTATTTTTATAAATCAATCAGCATGTATCCAGCACACACACACACACACACACACACACACACACACACACACACACACACACACACACATTTACGAAGTTGCAAAATCATGACAGTCACTTCAGATGCCAAGAATACAGCCTTATTAGTTTCAAACCAAACACAGACAATTAAAGAAAACAGAAAAGAATCAAACACAAACAAAATAGTTCCCGAGCACATAGAGCAAAACTCAAACCAAACCAAAAGCAAAGGAACAAATGTACAAACAAAAGGACTGATCTGTTAATCATTTCTCTTTGCCGACAGCATTGTTTGTTCTATGGGTTGTTATTCAATAACTGCACCTATTAAAACTAGCAAAACACACCACATGGTAATACATTACTCCACTCTTTCAGAGAGAAAAAAAACCTTTAAAAAACGGTCAAACTACAGAGAGAGAGAGAGAGAGAGAGAGAGAGAGAGAGAGAGAGAGAGAGAGAGAGAGAGAGAGAGAGAGAGAGAAAAAGAGAACAGAACAGACAGACAGACAGGTAAAAAAGAAACAAAAGGCTCACAGAGAACAAACAAAACACAACACAACACAAAACTACTCACTTTCAAAACAATCTCAGACAGTAACTGTTCTTCAACCGGCAATCGACTTGCGTAACAAATTCCAACTGTTCTCTCTCTCTCTCTCTCTGCTCGTATCGTTTCAACCAGTCAGCCAAGAATGGAGCT
>CM054135.1:100091894-100104394 GCA_028751875.1 Rapana venosa | reverse complement strand
GAGGAGGGGGTATGAGTGTCAAGGGAGGAGGGGTGTAGTTTGGTACTGTACAGGAGAAGGAATTTCAGGGGATCAATGCATGCGAATGATAAAAAAATAAAAAAATAAAAAAATAAAGAAAAACAACAACCAAAATTATAGAAAAAATCAAAAACAACACCGTTACATTACTAACCTATTGAACTACAATAAACAACAAGAAAATGCAATTCTAACAATTTCTAACAAAATCAGTAATTCCAATGAAAAATGTAAATAAGTTTGTAAGTGTGTGTGTGTGTGTGTGTGTGTGTGTGCGTGCGTGCTAGCGTGCATGCATTCGTGCGTGCGTGTGTGTGTGTGTGTGTGTATTTGTGCGTATATATGTGTGTGTGCGCGTGTGCATGCGCGCACAGAAATAAATGCAACCTCTTGTTTGCCACAGTTTGGTAACTAGAAATTGTTTAGTAATGAATAAATCCCAAATATCTTCAGGGAGTCATCAGGGAAGTCAGGAAGTCACATCACCTCTCGGTAGACATCTTGAAGGCACGGCAAATAGCCTAGCATTGTGGGGCACTTCACTCACACACACAAACACAGAAATATACACAGAAAATAATATACACGCACCTCCCCCCACCCCCACCCCAACCCAAACTATGGCGAAATGATCTATTTGGAGAATTTACGTCCCCAATTTTCTGTACAGAAATTTCATGTGACGATTAATAATGCCAGGCAATACACAGGCAAGATGTAGACCTTATGTCATCATATGGGGGACGGGATAGCCTAGTGGTTAGAACATTGCGCTCGCAATCTGATGACCCGGGTTCGATTCCCGTTCAAGGGGATATTTTCCCCTGGAGTTAACATCAGTGAAGACTCCACTCTCCCCAAAAGTCCTTCAGATGAGACTATAAACCGAGGCCCTGTGTACGAATGCACGTAGAACATCTTGTGCACACGTTAAATCTTGTTCCGCTTTTCGTAAGAGTAGGCCACTGCGTGCCGGTGGGAACAGATGACAAAATGTACAAAACCGCATACACACGGGGCCTGGATGTAAAAAAGCACATAAGTGCTTATTCCATTATCCTGGATATAAAAGAATAAAACAAATATAATAAATATGGCGAAAAATAAGAACACCAGACCTTCAACACCTCCTTTCTTTACTTTTCTATTCGTATTTCTAGTCTGTTGAGCTAAATGGTATGACTGCATCAGATAAAACTAATCTGTAGAATTTCTTTCTGCGGCTTGTTTTTTAAGTACTCGCATTGAGCATTTGCAAGAGCAGTTGATATTGAAATATTCAAACATCGTGTGCTACATTTACATACGTATGTTTGTCCGTCGTGTCCGACGATGACCTCCAAAACAGCAGATGAGGCAGCTGCTGTTTTGGAAACTGGGCAGAAATTTGATTATAGTGGAGATGCCTTGCCCACAGCACATCCCCACTCTCTCGGCCAAGTGGGCATAAGGACAGTCAGCGTTGGAGATGCTCTCCAAAGGCCAACTAGCCCCCAGGGCTGCAGCACATAAGGATTGTGCGAGTCAAGCCTCTTAGTCAGAGAGTCATAGTCGATCAGTAAAGACTAAGCTGTAAAGTGGAATTCCATGAGTGGGAAAGCCACTGGTCATAATTACAGCCTCTCACCTTGCTGTTGCCCCCAGCGTCAATGGTTTAATCAAGAACTGTGATAAAGCCCAGATATTACTAATATATATATATATATCATACAACATGGAATCGTTGTGAAGAGAGCAATAATTGTGAAATGTAATCAAAAGAGGCCATGGCAATACGAACTTCGGCATTGAGAAGGCATTACGAAACACTGGTGTCAGGCTTTGGGATCTTTACATGGACAAAGAAAAAAAAAGGGGGTGTGGAAGTGGGTGGGAGGTTGGCGGGGGTTGAGAAGGGGGTGGGAGGTTGGGGAAGGGAGGTGGGGGGGCTATATATATCGTCGCGACGCCAGCTAGATTATGCAATGGAGACGTGTTGTGTCATGTGAAAAAAACAGTGGAGGCGGTTTGCAGCCCTGTAATTCTCTGTGGTAGTAGATCTTCCAGACAGACCTGGCCATGGCTGTTTGCAACATGCTGTTCGTAAATCAGACAGAAACCTCTTTGTTCTCTCTGTGTCTGGGTCTGTTTATATCTGTCTGCGTGTCTGTCTGTGTGTCTGTATGTGTGTGCCCGTCTGTCTCTGTCTGTCTGTCTGTCTGTCTCTCTCTCTCTCTCTCTCTCTCTCTCTCTCTCTCTCTCTCTCTCTCTCTCTCTCTCTCTCTCTCTCTCTCTCTCTCTCTCTGGGGACGGGATAGCCTGGTGGTTAGCATGATGCGCTCGCGATCTGCTGACCCTAGTTGATTCCCCTTCAAGAGGATTTTTCCTCTACAGTTAACCTCAGTGCCGACTCTACTTCTCTCCAAATGTCCTTCGATGAGGCTATAAACCGAAGTCCCGTGTGCGAACACACGCAGAACATCTTGCACACACGTTAAAACCGTTCCGCTTTTCGGAAGAGTAGGCCGTTGTGTTCCGGATGACAAAATTGACAAAACTGCATACGCACGGGGACTGGATGTAAAAAAGCACATGAGTGCTTATTCCATTATCATCGAATAAAAGAATAAATAAATAAAATAACAAATAAATAAATCTCTCTCTCCTTCCTTCTTTCTCTACTTTCGCCTTCATCTTCTTCCTCCTATGATGGTTGTCCTAACTCCCCACTTTCTTCTTCAACCTCTCCGCCTCTTCTTCACATCTGTCTGTACAATGTGCAATCTATCTGCCCAGATGGATAGGCTGATTTTCTTTCCGATTTTATCTCTGAACAAAACCTAGACTTAACTTTTCTCACAGAAACATGGTTAAAACAACAAGACCACGAGCCTAAGATAAAACAGCTAACACCACCTGGCTATAAGACTCTTTCCTTCCCCCGACTCTCCCGTGGAGGTGGCATCGCTGTCGTTTACAAGGACACACTGCATCCCGCTCTTTCCTTCTGCCACTCCCTCCCTTTCGCACCAGAATCTTTCGAAGTCTGTGAACTCAACCTCACCTTACCCGGCCATTCTATTACTTTCTGCGGCATTTACCGCCCACCTCCCAGCGGTAAGAACAACCTGACATCTTCCCTTTTTCATCAAGAATTCCTGTCACTCCTGGATCACTACAGCCTCTCTCCCAAGAAGCTTATCATTCTTGGCGACTTAAACTTCCACTTGGACAACCAGTCTTCTCCTGATGTCAAGCGTCTTTCTCTTTCTTTGTGTAACCACTCTCTCTCCCAGTTGGTAACTGAAGCTACACAGATCAGGTCATATCTTAGACTGGCTCATCACCAATATTTCACTAGATCTCGTCACATCTGTATCCGGTCACTAATGAACTGCTTTCTGATCATTCTGCCATTCTTTTCTTTCTCAACTCTGCAAAGCTTTTAAAAAAGAAAAAGTGCGTCACCCGTCGCAATCTCAAGGCCATAGATATTCAAACATTCTCTACCCAAGCTGCTGAACTCTATCACAAATCCCTGACCACACCACCCTTCTAAACACTACAGCACCATTCTTAGCCAACTTCCCGATGAGCACACGCCTCCCACTGACCTCATTCTGCCTGATAGGCCCTGCGCCCCATGGTACACCCATGATATCCTGGTCGCAAAGCGCAAACGTCGACAACTTGAGCGACAATGGCAAAAAAAACAAAAACTGAAATCAATAAACAGCTATTTCGAAAACAAATGGACAAAGTCAAAACCTTAATCCATTCAGCAAAGACGAAGTACTACTCTGCTCAAATTCTTGACTCTACGTCCATGAAATCTCTTTTTTTCCTCACCCTAAACCCTCTTTCTGGGCCCGCAAAGGCAAGCCCTCTGCCTACTGCCACAGCACACTGAAATTTCCTGCTAAAATTTCTTCATTCTTCTGACAAAGTCCACAACATCCGCTCCAGACTGGATCTGACTTCTTTCTAAATGCGCTCCTGATCCAAATTCACTGCATTTCTTCATTTCTTTCATCCAACAAGCGAGAAAAAAATCAAGACAATTCTGAAGGAAATGACAATAAAATCATGCGATCTCGATCCTGCGCCTGCTTCTCTTCTCACTCAGTACATTCCACAGCTTATACCCACCACCACAAAAATAGTAAACTCATCTCTTCTCTCAGGAATTTTTCCACCACATCTCAAAACTGCAATAGTTACACCTCTACTCAAAAAGCACGACCTCGACCCTAACATTCTAAAGAATTATAGCCCTGTTTCTAACCTACCCTTTATCTCTAAAGTCCTTGAAAACGTTGTTCTGAAACAACTCAACAGCCACCTTCATTCCAATAGTCTTCTTCCACCTTTCCAGTCTGCCTATGGCGCCACCCACAGCACTAAAACCACCCTAGCCCACATCTTAACCACGCTTCTACATGCTTCTGACTCAGGGAAAATCTCCATTCTCACTCCTCTTGACTTGTCTGCAGCCTTTGACACTATAGACCATTCAATTCTTTTGTCCCATCTCCAAAACACGTTTGGTATTACAGGCACAGCCCTCACCTGGTTTACTTCATACCTTACAGGCTGATTCTACACAGTTACAGTAAACAAGATTCAATCATCACCCGCAAAACTGGAATTTGGATTCCCACAGGGATCAGTTCTGAGCCCTGTTCTTTTCACTCTCTTCACTGCTCCTTTTTCACATTTAATAAGCCGTCATCAGATCAACCATCATTTCTATGCCAATGACTCTCAGATTCTTAGCAGTGATACACCTGAAAATCTGCCTTATCTCTTGACAAATATGGACTACTGCCTTCAAGATATCCAAAACTGGATGATACAGAACAAGTTACAGCTAAACACCGATAAAACCGAAGCCATGCTCGTAGGGACCAAATACAAACTCTCTCCCATCACAACAGCTTCAATGGAATTCGGCAATAGTCAATTCCTCTATCCACTGCTGTGAAGTATCTTGGAGTTGTTATTGACAACAGACTCTCAATGCAAAAATTCATCACCCAGACCTGCCAGTCATGCTACTATCAATTACAGCGTATTAGTGCAATTCGAAAGTATCTGTCCACTGATGCAATATCCAAACTAGTCGTATCTCTCATTCTTTCAGGTCTGGAAAATCGCAATTCTCTTCTGGGTGGTCTGCCAGCATCATCAATCTACTCCCTTCAACGTATACAAAACTCTGCAGCTCAACTAGTCCTCAGAAAGAAAAAATCTGAGCACATAACTCCTCTCTTGCAATCTCTCTACTGGCTGCCTGTGCCACAGAGAGTAACCTATAAGATCAGTATCCTCTGTTACAAGTGTCTCCACAAAACGGCTCCCTCCTACCTCTGTGACTGCGTTCACCTTTACACTCCTCGTGCCTTCCGCTCTGCTGCAGATACCCTGTGCTTACCAATAGATTCAACCAATCCACTGTTGTGCCGTTGCTCTTTCTCTATTTCTGGTCCATCCATCTGAAATGACCTCTCTCTCTCCCTTCCCCAAAGTCTACTTATGACACTTTTAAATCCAGGCTCAAGACAAGTTTATTCCAAACCTAGAGATTTTTCCCTCCTGTTTCATCTGAAATTTGTTCCTGCCTTCAACAGCCAAACCCCCCACCACCCTGCCAAAGTGTATAACCTGTGTGTGTGTGTGTGTGTGTGTGTGTGTGTGCACGCGCACGTGTGTGTGTGCATTTGAATTTGTGAACTCTGTTACTTGGTATTGGTTGTATGTGTATGGGTGTGTTGTATGCAAGCACTTTGATTTGTTTTTTTGCAAGATATAGCCCTATATAAATTCCATTCATTATTTCTCTACTCTCTCTCTCTCGCTCGCTCGCTCGCTCGCTCTCCCCTGTTTCTTTATGTATGTCATCATGTTTTTATCTTTCTTCTTCCTGTCTCTCTAAGATAAACCGCTAGTTCATGGTAGATGTGCTCTACGCACCTGCATTTGCCTTTAATCTTATATAAGTCCTAAGGGCTTATGATAACCCCAGACAACACATACACATACACGCACACACGCACGCACACACACATACACCATGTTATGACAATATGAATCGTCTTTAAAAATAAAAGAAAGTACACTAGGAAAACACTAGAATTAAGAAATTGATCAAAACAATCATTGTTCAAACAAAAGGTCATGAAAGTGTGTGTGTCTGTGTCTGTGTGTGAAGGGGGAGAGAGGGGAGCTCTTCTTGTAATCTTGCATGTAATTGTTCTGGTACAAAAGATAGCCATCAATCAAAAACAAACACTTAAATTGCAAAAATTAGAGACACCACCACCCACCCCCAAAGAAAAATCAAAATCAAATGGCTGCAAGCTTATCAGCATTTTCCTTTCAAACACCACACACGCGCGCGCGCACACGCACGCACACACACTCACACACACACACACAGATGAGACTATAAACCGAGGTCCTGTGTGCGAACACACGCAGAACATCTTGCACACACGTTTATTCCTGTTCTGCTTTTCGTAAGAGTAGGCCATTGTGTGCCGGTGGGAACAGATGACAGAATTCACAAATCTGCATACACACGGGGACTAGGTGTAAAAAAGGACATAAGTGCTCAATCCATTATCCTCGATATAAAATAATAATAATAATAATAATAATAATAATAATAATAATAATAATAATAATAATAATAATAATAATAATAATAATAATAATATAACACACACACACACAACAGCCTTTCTTCTTTGTTTTGTTGTGTCAAATAAATCTACATGACTCGAATCGCAATAAACTATTCTGATTCTGAATCTGAATCTGAAACACACACACACAACACACACACACACCACACACACACACACACACAACACACACACACTCACACACACACACACACACACACACACTCACACACACACACACACACACACACACACACTACCCTCACTAAACTGGTGGTCTGGTGGATCGGTGGTCTGGTGGATCGGTGGTCTAGAGGTAACGCGCCTGTCTAGAAAGCGAAAAGTCCGGGTCTGAAGTGTGCGGCGGTTCGTACCCCGTTTGGACCGGAAATTTTTCCCCCATCCATTAGACCATGAGTGGTGGTCTGGGCGCTAGTCTTTCGGATGAGACGATAAACCGAGGTCCCGTGTGTTACACGTAATTATTTAGCGCACGTAAAAAAACCCACGGCAACAAGAGAGTTGTCCCTGGCAAAATTCTTAGAAAAAAGCCACTCTGATAGGGAAACAAATACAGCTGCAGAAAAAAAAAAAAAAAAAGGGTGAAAGGGTGGCGCAGCGCTAAGTGGCGACGCGTTCTCCCGCTCTCCCCGGGGAGAGCAGCCCGAATTTCACGGAGAGAAATCTGCCATGACTTAAAGTGGTATGAAATAAAATCTGAGCGCTTTGATTTGTTGCTTTACAAGATTCAGCGCTATATAAATTCCATACATTATTATTATTATTATAAACTTCATAGCGCACTTTCTGCTGCAGCGGAGGAGTTATCTCGCTCAGTGGCAGAGGACGGCAGAAACTGAAGAAACGTCAGCAGCCGCTCGTGAAGACAGGCTGTGCTGGGTGTGCAGCGTACGTCACATCACGTAAGCCAGGCGCCGTGTCCTCTACGGCTGACGTTACGTGCACACCATCACAGCACAAGACCTGACCGGTCACAAGCCTAGCCTAGCAGTATTAGAGCAGCCTATCTCTCTCTCTCTCTCTCTCTCCTCTCTCTCTCTCTCTGTTTGTCTGTCTGTCTGTCTGTCTGTCTCTCTCTCTCTGTTTGTCTTTCTGTCTGTCTGTTTCTCTCTGTCTGTCTGTCTGTCTGTCTCTCTGTCTCTCTCTGTCTGTCTGTCTGTCTGTCTGTCTGTCTCTCTCTCTCTCTCTCTCTCTCTCTCTCTCTCTCTCTCTCTCTCTCTCCTCTCTCTCTCTGATCTTTCCCTGCTAATCTGGCCTCAATCTCCACTTTGTGGGTTTTCCTTCTCTTCTATCTGTCTGTCTGCCTGATTGAATGCGTGTGAGTCAGTTTGTCTGTATGTCTGTCAATCTGTCTGTCTGTCAATCTGTCTCTGTCTATGTGTGTGTGAGTGTGTGTGTGTGTCTGAATGTCTGTCTGTGTGTGTCTGTCTCTCTGTCTCTCTCTCGGTCTATCTCTGCCTGTCTCGGTATGTCTCTATCTCTCCCTGTATGTCTGTATGTCTGTCTCTGCCTGCCTGCCTGCCTGTCTGTCTGTCTCTGTCTCTCTGTCTCTCTCTGTGTAAGAGTGTGGTTATCAATCTTGTCATAAAAAGATATGTAAGCTCGTTGCCCTGATCTATTTTTAAAATCATTTATTATGTTTTGTTTGTTCCTGGTTGGTGGTAATTACACTCTTAGTGATTGATGTCAGTTTCCTTATTACTGGGTTCTGTGGATGCCAGATGAAGAGAAAAAAGAACAACACAGTTAGCTTCATTTTTCTGTTCACTGATACTATCCTCTGTCTGTCTGTCTGTCTGTCTGTCCCTGTGTCTGTCTCTCTCCCCCTGTGTCTGTCTGTCTCTCTCATCTACTGCCTTCTGCATTAAAATGGTACTTGATTTGTTTTTTTAGCTATTCTTTCATAATTTGCATACTTCTTTTTGACGTGTTACGCTTTTTTTTCAGGCAAAGTCTCTATACATTTCCTTACTAATACCATTTTCCATTGTTAATGATAATTCCTATTCAGGGCAAGAGTCCAATATAAAGATTTGCTATTATTTTTGCTACTACCCTTGGAAATAAACTCTCTCTCATCTCATCCCCCCTCTGCTCCTCTCTCCATCTCCTCTCTCTCCTCTCCCCCTCTCTCCTCTCTCTCTCTCTCTCTCCTCTCTCACTATTCTCTCTACTCTCCCTCCTCTACTCTCTCTCCCTCTCCTCTACTATCTCTCTCTCTCTCTCTCTTCATTCTCCTCTCTCCCCTCCTCATATCTCTCTCCATCTCTCTCTCTCTCTCCATCCTCACATGTCTCTCTCTCTCTACTCACCTCACTATCTCTCTCTCTCTCTCTCCCCCTCTCACTACTCTTCTCTCTCCTCTCTCCCTTTTCCTCACTCTATCTCTCTCTTCTCTTCCCTCCTCAACTATCCTCTCTCTCTCTCTCTCTCCCTTCACCTTATCTCTCTCTCTATCTCTTCCTCTCTCACTTTCTCTCTCTCTCTCTCTCTCCACATCTCACTATCCTCACTCTCTATCCCTCTATGTACTGCCTCTCCGACGCCTTGCTCTCTAACTCTCTCACTGCTCTCTCTCATTAAAAGTCACTCACTCTCTATCTCGTAACATTCACTCCTCATATCTCTACTCTTCTGACTCCTCTACTATCTCTAGTACGGCGAGCCAACGTGCCATAAGAATCTATCTCTCATAGCTAAGAATAATCCTCAGGGGCTCCAACATAACCTCTGCTTACTCTCTCAGTCAAACTCTCGCTCCTAGCTAACTCGGCTCTCTCTCAATCTCATCTCTCTCACCCTCCCTCTCCTCATATCTCTACTCATCTCTCTCTCTCTCTCTCTCTCTCTCCTCTCACTATCTCTCCTCCCTCCTCACTCAATCTCTCTCTCTCTTCTCCCTCCTCACTATCTCTCTCTCACTCTCCTCCTCTCTCTCTCTCTCTACTCTCTTCCTCTTCTCTCTCATCCCTCCTCACTATCTTTTCCCATCTCTCTCTCTCTGAAAGGCAAGCCCTGTGGGAGGTGGGCATTGATCTAGGTAGGCATCAGGGGAGGCAAATCCACCTAACGACCTCCCTGCCATCAAAAGAAACGTGCTGATGTTTCTGTCTTTTCCCCCTCAGCCCCAAAGTGCTGTGGATAGATTCCCGCAGGTTAGATCTACCCTTCCCTTCTTTTCCGACAAGCACTTACTCGCGGGCAAACTCGTGCGCGCGCGTGCGCGTATGTGTGTTGTGCTCTTGAATCATAGAGCTAGGGTTGGCGTCTTTCATTGCATTTTTCAGCTTTTTTTGTGTGTTAGTATTGATATATATCATCTATTTTTATGTACGTCTTTCTTCCTTCCTTTCCTTCTTTTTTTATATTTTTTCTCTTCCTTCTTTCCTTTATTTTTCTTTATCCTTTCCTTCTGTTTACCATTTTTTGTCATTTCTGACTTTCTTTCCTTCTTTATTGGTGTTGTCCTTGTTAAACCGCCTACAGTCACAGCAGATCTTTCTACATGAATTTGGCGCCGCTTTACCTAGGGGAGACAACTTGCCACAAATGCACCAATACATATTTTCTTTCTGTCTGCGTGTGTCATGTTTTCCTCTCAAAAAAGGTTGCTTTTTTAAAAACAGAATTTTGCCAGAAACATCTGTGGTGCTGACATGACTTCTTTTACAAGCGCTATTATCTGTTGTCACATTTCTTTCAATTCCAGCTGCTTTCAGCTTTTAAAAAAAAATCAAATTTGTGCAACTTTCCAGGAGAAATATGCGCCATGGTATCGCCAGGCTCAACTTCCTATCCAATTTCCTTTTTTTCTCCGGTTTAATTTCCCGTTTTCATTGTGTGGAACATGACCGTGTGTGTGTGTGTGTGTGTGTGTGTGTGTTGAGAGGTTCTTTCCATGGAAATGATAATTATGTCATGATGCTCTTGAGAGGAAAAACATTAATTTACTCTCTTTACCCTCGCGTGTGTGTATATTATGATATAATATAATGTTAGAGAGAGAGAGAGAGCGAGAGAGAGAGAGCGAGAGAGAGAGAGAGAGCGAGAGAGAGAGAGCGAGAGAGAGAGAGAGAGCGAGAGAGATTGTGTGTGTGTCTTCAGAGCTGCCTGCTTGTCAGACTCTTTCTCTCTACCCCCGAACAGATGCGGATTTAGATGCATTGTAAAACGCCAGTGACGTAGGTGTGCATTTCACGATGTCACCCTCCCCCCCCTCCCCTATAATACAGAAATAAATGATATAGATCATTAAAACTCCCGGCAAATGACATAGGCTATTAACTAGAAGTCCGGGAAGTATACGTGTAGATTTGCATGCATGCACTACACACCCTCACTTTTCTCTCAGGATTTCCCCCTATTTCATTGCCTGTTTATCCACAAAACAACAAAACAAAACAAAAAAAGGTACGTCAAATCACAGACAGAGGCTTCAGTCGATATCAGTGTCATAGGGGCAGAATAATTTGCATGTACATACAATATAATTCTTTTCTTTCTTTTATTCTTTTATTTCGAGGATAATGGAATAATCACTTATGTGCTTTTTCATCTAGTCCCCGTGTGTATGCAGTTTTGTACAGTTTGTAATCCGTTCCCACGGCACACAATGGCCTACTCTTCCGATAAGCCGAACGGGTGTTAAAGTGTGCGCAAGGTGTTCTGAGTGCGTTTGCACACGGGACATCGGTTTACAGTCTCATCCGAAGGACTTTTGGGGAGTGTGGAGTCGGCACTGACATTAATTCCAGATGAAAAATTCCCTTAAACGAGAATCGAACCCGGGTCAGCAGATCACGAATACATCACTGTAACAACCAGGCCGTCCTGTCCCCCATATGCAGGCCATGCGCTACGAAACCAAGACACAGACCTCATGAAGACTGTTTTCCAAGGCAAGACCGAGGCAAACAGAAACAAGGCAGACCGCCAGCTTCTCTCACTGGCAACATCACCGAGTCCTGTGGCCTGAGAATCCATGAAGTCAGCAGCAGGGCAGTACAGCCAAGACCGGAGGAGCACCTGGAGAAGGAAGGAAGGAAGGAGGAGCATGTCGGTGTCACTGGGTGCAGCAGCTAACGCAGAAATCGGTGATAGGGACAGGTGAGGCAGAGGAGACATGGGGAGATCATCAAACTATGATCTCACAGAAGGCAATATGGAAAGGATCTTCACTTGGCTCTCCATCCATTCCTTCAGAAGTATTCTTTCTTTCTTATTCTTTTATTTCGAGGATAATAGAATAAGCACTCATGTGCTTTTTTTACATCCAGTCCCCGTGTAAATGCAGTTTGTAAATGTTGTCATCTGTTCCCACCGGCACACGTCGGCCTACTCTTCCCAAAAGCGGAACGGGTTTTAATGAGTGCGCAAGATGATCTGGAGGAGTGTGCAGAAAAATGTTCAGGCAGTGTGTCGTGGGCAAGTTGATTGTGGCGGAGCCCATCTTTCTACACCGTTGTGGGAGCATGGTAGGTCACTTTTTGTCATCCATCCTTTCACTCTGTTGTAAAGTGAATGATGGCTGGATCTTTCACGTGTAGTCTTCCCTGCAGGACTGGAGTCAACACCAGGGATAACCAGTCAGAGGTCTCAGCAAAGACTCGACCCCTCCCAATGACGCTCTGCCACACCACCAAATACCTTTTGTTCTCACAGGGGATCGCTGGTCTAGAGCTAACGCGCCTGTCTAGAAAGCGGAAAGCCCGGGTCGGAAGTGTGCGGTGGCTCGAATCCCGTTTGGGCCCGAAACTTTTCCCCCATCCATTAGACCATGAGTGGTGGTCTGGG
>CM054135.1:100034394-100086894 GCA_028751875.1 Rapana venosa | reverse complement strand
TTTGTATTTTCAATGTATTTCCTTATCGATTTTTCCCCTTTTTTTTTTACTGGTTTAATTCAATGGTAAATGATGCAATAATGTAGTGTCTTTGTATAATCATTACGAAATTTGTTCTTAGATAGATGGCTTGATGAAAAAAAGCAAATGCATTGCTTATTCAATGTACCATCTGGAAATAAAATTTTGACTTGACTTCATTTGACTTGACTTGACAGTTCAGAGAAAATGAAGCATTCATAGACACAGCCTGTGGACACCACACATTAAGCTTACATTTTATCACACACAGATTTTCCATGCAGCTCAAATCATAATACAAACAAGTCTAAAGCTCATAACAAACAGAAAGAACAACTGATAATGAAGATAATAATGACACAATCAAGTCTAACAATTCCTGGAACGAATCGAGAAGCCACACAGACAGACAGGCAGACAGACAGGCAGACAGACAGACACATAACCAAAGAGACGCATGCCGTCGATTATTTCTGCCTACGTGCCTGACGCGGAGTGATGACAAGCATGAAGAAACAAACGGGGCCACAGATAACAACCTCTGGCCGTATACCTAAACGAGCACAGATGAGGGGGGGGGGGGGGGGGGTACTATTTTATTTTGAAGATATTTTATGTCAACCATACAGCGCCAGAAAGATAGACCAGGTGGTCCTCTCTCTCTCTCTCTCTCTCTCTCTCTCTCTCTCTCTCTTCTCTCTCTCTCTCTCTGCTGTATTGGTTTTTTCTTGGCTTATTATCTATTGGACTGATAATGTGAGTAGTTGATGGAATGAATGAATGCTTAAGTGATTATGTGTGTGTGTGTATATGTTACAGACTGATTCATGTTTGTTTTCCTCTCTTTAGTGAGGGCATGGTGTCAAGAAGCCTATTGCATATTTAATAACCCTCAATAAAATATTCCAGCTCGTGTTGTTCTCTCTCTCTCTCTCTCTCTCTCTCTCTCTCTCTCTCATACATACACACATAGTTACACGTGCGCGCACATATACACACACACACATGCACACACGCGCGCGCGCGCAATAATTGCCTTTTTTGGGTGATTAATTGAAGTACTTTTGACCTGACTTCACACACACACACACACTACACACACCGCGGGAGGCTGTGCTCATGAGCGAGGTCTGTGCCCATAGCTTGGCTATACCGTGACCTGCGGAACGTGAGGGCCCATAGTGTGTCTGACTGCTCGCCTGGCTATGGCAGTGACAGCGCAATTCTCAGGATGGGAACCGCGACAGGCTGTCACAGACCACCCACACACTGGCTACACAGACAGACAGACACAGGCAGACAGACAGACAGGCTAGACACAGGCAGACAGACAGACAGGCTAGACACAGGCAGACAGACAGACAGGCTAGACACAGACAGACAGACAGGCTAGACACAGGCAGACAGACAGGCTAGACACAGACAGACAGACAGGCTAGACACAGGCAGACAGACAGGCTAGACACAGGCAGACAGACAGGCTAGACACAGGAAGACAGACAGACAGGCTAGACACAGACAGACAGACAGGCTAGACACAGGCAGACAGACAGACAGGCTAGACACAGACAGACAGACAGGCTAGACACAGGCAGACAGACAGACAGACAGGCTAGACACAGACAGACAGACAGGCTAGACACAGGAAGACAGACAGACAGGTAGACCGCAGACAGACAGGCTAGACACAGGCAGACAGACAGACAGACAGGCTAGACACAGACAGACAGGCTAGACACAGACAGACAGGCTAGACACAGACAGACTGGCTAGGCACAGGCAGACAGACAGACTAGCAGGCAGGCGGGAAAGCAGAGAGGCATGCACAAACACACACATACACACATGCACAGATAACAAAATTGAGAATATCGCATACACACCAGGGACTGGTTGTAAAAAAAAGTACATGAGTACTTATTTCATTATTATCGAAATAAAGGCTAAACTAAGGAATAAATTAATACATATACGTACACCACTACTACCGCCACCAACAACAAACCAAACCAAACCAAACAACAACCCCAGCACAATCCAATCAAAACACCACACACCAAACCTGAATCAAACCAAACCAAAGTTTTCCCATGAAACTTCACAATGGAAACAAACTATAATGTAAACGCAGACAGGAAAAAAACCACAACACCAATAACAAACATCTCTTCAAGGAACAGTTACACAAACCCTACACTGTCTCCAAGCCGAGTCACGCTAAGATAATATATCATTTTGGCAACCTGACAATATTTGTCAAACATTTCATGGGCAAGAAATGGTCTAGCACGTACAAGTCACACCAAAGACAGCGATCATTATGTGAACGTGACCATACAGACTGGAGGCTGCCGTACCAGGCGGTGTGACTGTCGCTACGTGACTGCTCGTAACGTTCCGTGACTCCGTCATACCTGATACTCTCCAGCAGATGGCGGTTTCATCGTGTGAAAGACACTTGTTTTATAGTTCGACCACACGCAGACACACACATACATACAGATCAAATGAATAAATCAGCCTGTTTTATTTAGAGAGAGAGAGAGAGAGAGGAAGAGAGGAGAGAAGAGGAGAGAGAGAGGAGAGAGAGAGAGAGAGAGAGAGAGAGAGAGAGAGAGAGATGAGTGAACAAGCTGTATTCTGCAAGCCACCATCCCATAGAATAAGGTCAAATGTCATAGAATAACAATAGCAAAAAAACAACAACAAAACTTCATGAAATATGAAGCGACTGCCAAAACATGGCAATTGTGAACAGGAGTCATGTCGAATTAAGACAGACTATCTATTTTAAACAAAATTGTATTCTCCTTTTGGATTGCCCACATTTTCAACAAAGTGCTGCCCCATTTTTAAAGCATTGGAAAAAATAAAAACTCAGATCGTGAATGGTGGAAAGAGAAAGTATTTCAGCAGATGTATGCCTAGTTGATGGTGAGGGTCCATATATTCCTGCCCTAGTCTGTGATAAAGAACACAGCACTTGATAAAAGACGCTCATCACCGTCCAATACATTACTCAACTCACATACACAGTCACTATTCTTCTGAAAGATGATTCATTAATTAGTAGCTAGCCATGACGAAGATTTACAAAACAGTCCCTAAAACATTTTATATCCATGTACTCAAAATGAAGCTCGCATTCAAAGTTGGCTTTAAGCAGTTTATATGATTGACAAAATTATGTCTTTGACCATGATAGACCCATTCCACTCTTGTATACATTTTTGATCTGTTGCTTAAATAACGAGATAAAAGTTTGATCACAACCAACGAGAGAGAGAGGTGTTTGTGTGTGTGTGTGTGGGGGGGGGGGGGGAGGTGAAGGGAAGAAACAAAGAAGCTATAATAAATGGCTCAGCCTTTGCTACATAGAAAATCAGCAAAAGCAGGAAGAAGGATGTGCCTTGACATGCAGACACTATGGACCAAGCAGTTGTGTTCAACCCTCACTCCAGGGAGTGTCTCAGTCAGTGAACACACCCAGCGACTATTTCTGTTCAACCCACGATCACAACAATCGCCTTTTTATGTCAGCCACCACACAACAACTGATTATACAAACCTTTATATTTATTTCAGAGATATGGCTACCCCTGTGATCGATTTCTAAGCAATCTTTAATACCCATTCGATTTCCCTAGTCAACCATTGCCCTGTGGCAGTTAAACGGACATCCTTGAGTAGGCCGACTAGAACTATTCCTTATAAGGAACCAAGATAATTGGTATCCTGGTTGATTTTCGTTTCTGTTTTGTTCCTTTTCTTCCCGTCACCTTTGTGTCTATTTTTACCTTTTTGGTCCATTCACCTGCCCTTTTACCAGAAATACCTAAAACCCGATCTTCTCTCATGCCGAAGTCGGGTGTGCTGGGCCTGACTTGTCAGGCGCTAAACGGCAGCGCGACGCGTTATTGCTCACAACGACAAACAACAGATGCTGTCTGAGCGTTTGTCGAGAGAGCGACTGTCAAGGTCAGTGCAGTCTTCACACGTGATTGGGGCTTTATCTTAATAGCCCTCAACCTTTCTAGGAAGTCTGCCTTTTTTCGCAGTATCCATTCGCTTCCTGCTTGTCCCGCTATTGTCAGCAACACTTGGAACAGGTCTGGACATTTAAAAAAGTCATAGATTCTATTATGTAGGCTGGTACCAGCCTCAGGCTTGTCACTAGGTCATGCTGGGCTCTGCCTGTGCTGGCTGTCATAATAGGAACTGTCCTGTTTCTCCCTCCAGCAGTATGCAGGACAGTGTTTAAACAAGTAGGTCAGTGGAGAAGGGGTAATGCCCCTGTATAGAGGGGGAGAAGGGGCAATGCCCCTGTATAGAGGGGGAGAAGGGGCAATGCCCCTGTATAGAGGGGAAGAAGGGGCAATGCCCTGTATAGAGGGGGAGAAGAGGGGGAGAAGGGACAATGCCCCTGTATAGAGGGGGAGAAGGGGTAATGCCCCTGTATAGAGGGGGAGAAGGGGCATATGCCCTGTATAGAGGGGGAGAAGGGGTAATGCCCTGTATAGAGGGGGAGAAGGGGCAATGCCCCTGTATAGAGGGGGAGAAGGGGCAATGCCCCTGTATAGAGGGGGAGAAGGGGCAATGCCCCTGTATAGAGGGGGAGAAGGGGCAATGCCCCTGTATAGAGGGGGAGAAGGGGCAATGCCCCTGTATAGAGGGGGAGAAGGGGCAATGCCCCTGTATAGAGGGGGGAGAAGGGGCAATGCCCTGTATAAGAGGGGGGAGAGGGGCAATGCCCCTGTATAGAGGGGGAGAAGGGGCAATGCCCCTGTATAGAGGGGGAGAAGGGGCAATGCCCCTGTATAGAGGGGGAGAAGTCGTGGGTTTGATCCCCGGTTTGATCTCCGCCGTTTGTCTGCTGGCTGTCGTTGTTGTTGTTGTTGTTGTTGTTGTTTGTGGGTATTTTTGCTTTTGGTTATATTTGTTTTTGTTCTTTTTTCTATTATGATGCTATTCCTGAGAAGAACGGGGTCTGGATTCTCAAAAAGAACCCACCTCCAGACAAACCCTAACCCACTGACCGTTTATTCATTATCCTCGACATAAAAGATTTTGATTTGATTTGATTTGTTTAATTTGATTTGATTCTCTCTCTCTCTCTCTGCCCCCCCCCCCCCCCCCCCCCACCCCCGCACAAGCATATTAATCATTTTTCTGTGTACTCTAACCAGCACCACTGCAGCTGTCATCTTTATTCATTTTTTCCTTGCAGAATTTAAGCAGACAAAACCCTGACCCAGCTTTAGAAGGGAGAAGTGTTGTGCAGGGAAAAGGTTCTCTGTCTATCAATGCCTCGTGACTGATTGACGTTAAACAGTGGCTGAAATCGGGGTCCTGTCTGTTGGCGTCTTTCCCTCGTGTAACAGGGGATAACAGCACTCACACTCTCTCTCTCTCTCTCTCTCTCTCTCTCTCTCTCTCTCTCTCTCTCTCTCTCTCTCTCTCTCTCTCTCTCTCCGCTCATACACATGCACTACTACTAAATTCATCACTAGGCCTGCCAGTCTTGCTACTATCAATTACGGCACAAAAGCGCAATTCGCAAGTATTTGTCCACTGACGCAACTTCCAAGCTTGTCACATCTCTCATTCTTTCACGTTTAGACTACTGTAATTGTCTTTTGGTTGGCCTTCCAGCATCATCCATCCACTCTCTTCAACGCACACAAAACTCTGCAGCTCGACTGCTCATAAGAAAGAAAACATCTGAACACATCACTCCTCTTCTGAGATCTCTTCACTGGCTGCCTGTCTCACAGAGACTGAAGTATAAGATCAATACCCTCTGTTTCAAATGTTTTCACAAATTTGTACCCTCTTATCTCTGTAACTGTCTTCACCTGTACACTCCATCCCGTTCCCTTCGTTCAGCCGCAGATACTCTGTGCTTTCGAACACCCAGATTCAAACAAACCACTGTTGGCCGTCGCTCCTTCTCTGTTTCTGGTCCATCCACCTGGAATGACCTCCCTCTTTCACTTCGACAAAAGCCTTCACTGGATACCTTCAAATCCAGCCTCAAAACACACTTATTTCCTACCTGACACTTTCCCCTCATATCTGTTCATACTTTTCAACAGCATCCTTCATCTCCTTCATCACCACCTAAGTGTGTGTGTGTGTGTGTGTGTGTGTGTGTGTGTGTGTGTGTGTGTGTGTGTGTGTGTGTGTGTGTGTGTGTTGTGTGTGTGTGTGTGTGTGTGTGTGTGAGTGAGTGTGTATGTGTGTGTGCATAAATTTGAAATATCTTATTTTTTGTTGTTGGTTTTTTTTGCTCTTTTTATATCGAGGATAATGGAATAAGCACTTATGTGTTGTTGTTTTTTTACATCCAGCCCCCGAGTGTATGCGGTTTTGAGGAAAGATGCATGTGTGTAAATGATTTGAGCGCAAGGGCTTCGATTTGTTTGTTTTACAAGATTCAGCGCTATATAAATTCCATATATTATTATTATTATTATTACTGCTGCTGCTGCTGCTAAATAACAACAAAGATATTTTCAAATCTAAATCAGAGTACCTTTTAAAACAACAACCCCCATACACATGCATGCACGCGCACACGCACACACACATTTGCAAGCCTTCACGCACGCACACACATACACACATACACACATGCACACATGCAAGCCTGCACGCACATGCACACAAAAATATTTCAAGAGAGAGAGACAGAGACAGACAGGCAGACAGAAACAGACAGACAGAGATATTTCTAAGCACGTCTCATGGCACGTTTCGATTTATGGAGTCCAAAGTTTACTTAGAATCAATAGAATCCACAGAGAGCTTCGAGTTGTTATTACAACACTGCAGTGTTGATACGTGGCATAGTGCATGCACTATACATTTCTCTAAATCCAGCCTGTTCTTCCTTTATTTTCTTCCGTTTTCCTCCCATTTCACCAGCCCTGTATACAATATGTGGGGGTACACCTTTCCTCTGACACTTGATAAGGCTGCTGGAGAGAGAGAGAAGTGCCAACATCGAGAAATTAATTAAACATTCCGAAGAAAACTGTGTACTTGTGTGTGTTATTGGAAAGGTAGGTGTGTGTGTGTGTGTGTGTGTGTGTGTGTGTGTGTGTGTGTGTGTGTGTGTGTGTGTGGTGTGTGTGTGTGTGTGTGTGTGTGTGTGTGTGTGTATGTGTGTGTGTGTGTGTGTGTGTGTCTGTGTGTGTGTGTGTGTGTGTGTTGCTGTTGTTGTTGTTGCTGTTGTTGTTGTTGGCGGGGCTGTTAAAACTGTTTTATACCAGACTCAAAGGCATTTTGTAACTTAACTTGATAATTATGTTTATTGATAGTATCTTAAAAAAAGGTTTTAGTGAGGGTGCTTAGTCAGAATTTGATATCTGGTTTATTTTTATGTTGATGTAACCTGAAAATGCTCTCTCTCTCTCTCTCTCTCTCTCTCTCTCTCTCTCTCTCTCTCTCTCTCTCTCTCTCGCGCTGCTTGCTGTATCCCCTCTATTTCACTGTATCCATATGACTTAATTATAATTAGTGTATCAGTTTCATGTTAATGTTCAATTCATTTGAGAATTATATGTTTTTAACGTATATCTCTTTCTAAAAAAAAATATATATATATAACCTATGCATCTCTTGACACTAACGTTCAGGTCAGTTAGGGATAAACTATCATTAAATATACACTTATCTTTTTAAATCAAATTGTCGTTGTTGTAGTAGGATGTTTCCCTTATTTTGTTGATAGTCCCTAATCAGGGCAAGGGCCGGATGAAAAAAAATGCTTATGCTTATTCTGTTACACTTGAAAATTGAAGATTAATTTCATTTACTTTCTCCCTCTCTTTCTCTCCTTCCATTTTTATCTCTCTATCATGTTATACAAACAAAAAAAATCCTTCTCCCTCTTTCTCCCACCTCCTCTTCACAAACACACACACACACACACTCACACACACACACACACACACACAGCACGCACGCACGCACGCACGCACGCAGCAGCACGTCCATCAACACACACACACACACCACCGTATAGTAATTATTTCAATTGTCTCTGCCGAACTAGGAGCACTTGGAGTCCCTGTCAGGATAGCCTATCATCAGAAGGAAAGAGGTTATCGCTGAGTAATAGCTAAAAGCTGTGTCAGAGAACTGGGTCTTTTCCACTGGCATGCCTCCATAATCTGACAGTGGATACGTGACAGTTTTGCTGTGGCACATACACCTCCCTGTGCCTGTCACTGCCTGCCTGCCTGTCACTGCCTGCCTGTCTGTCTCTGCCTGTCTGTCTCTGCCTGCCTGTCTGTCTCTGCCTGCCTGTCACTGCCTGCCTGTCACTGCCTGCCTGCCTGTCACTGCCTGTCTGCCTGTCTGTCTCTGCCTGCCTGTCTGTCACTGCCTGTCTGTCACTGCCTGCCTGTCTCTGCCTGTCTGTCACTGCCTGCCTGTCATTGCCTGTCTGTCACTGCCTGCCTGTCTCTGCCTGTCTGTCACTGCCTGTCTGTCTCTGCCTGTCTGTCACTGCCTGCCTGCCTGTCACTGCCTGTCACTGCCTGCCTGTCACTGCCTGTCTGTCACTGCCTGTCACTGCCTGCCTGTCACTGCCTGTCACTGCCTGTCTGTCACTGCCTGTCACTGCCTGTCTGTCACTGCCTGCCTGTCACTGCCTGTCTGTCACTGCCTGCACTGCCTGTCTGTCACTGCCTGCCTGTCACTGCCTGTCTGTCACTGCCTGTCACTGCCTGCCTGTCACTGCCTGTCTGTCACTGCCTGTCTGTCACTGCCTGTCACTGCCTGCCTGTCACTGCCTGCCTGCCTGTCACTGCCTGTCACTGCCTGTCTGTCACTGCCTGTCACTGCCTGCCTGTCACTGCCTGCCTGTCACTGCCTGCCTGTCACTGCCTGTCTGTCACTGCCTGTCACTGCCTGCCTGTCACTGCCTGTCACTGCCTGTCTGTCACTGCCTGTCACTGCCTGCCTGTCACTGCCTGTCTGTCACTGCCTGTCACTGCCTGTCTGTCACTGCCTGTCACTGCCTGCCTGTCACTGCCTGCCTGTCACTGCCTGCCTGTCACTGCCTGCCTGCCTGTCACTGCCTGTCACTGCCTGTCACTGCCTGCCTGTCACTGCCTGTCACTGCCTGCCTGTCACTGCCTGTCACTGCCTGTCACTGCCTGTCACTGCCTGCCTGTCACTGCCTGTCACTGCCTGTCACTGCCTGCCTGTCACTGCCTGTCACTGCCTGCCTGTCACTGCCTGTCACTGCCTGCCTGTCACTGCCTGTCACTGCCTGTCACTGCCTGTCACTGCCTGCCTGTCACTGCCTGTCACTGCCTGTCACTGCCTGTCACTGCCTGCCTGTCACTGCCTGTCACTGCCTGTCACTGCCTGCCTGTCACTGCCTGCCTGTCACTGCCTGCCTGCCTGTCACTGCCTGTCACTGCCTGTCACTGCCTGCCTGTCACTGCCTGTCACTGCCTGTCACTGCCTGCCTGTCTGTCACTGCATAGTTGGCGGCCAGGAAAGGCTCCACAGGCCCAGTGAAGAAGCAGCAGCTGTCACTGACAGGATACAGCAGCAGCTGTCATTGACAGGATACAGCAGCAGCTGTCACTGACAGGATACAGCAGCAGCTGTCACTGACAGGATACAGCAGCAGCTGTCATTGACAGGATACAGCAGCAGCTGTCATTGACAGGATACAGCAGCAGCTGTCACTGACAGGATACAGCAGCAGCTGTCACTGACAGGATACAGCAGCAGCAGCTGTCACTGACAGGATACAGCAGCAGCTGTCATTGACAGGATACAGCAGCAGCTGTCACTGACAGGATACAGCAGCAGCTGTCATTGACAGGATACAGCAGCAGCTGTCACTGACAGGATACAGCAGCAGCTGTCACTGACAGGATACAGCAGCAGCTGTCATTGACAGGATCCAGCAGCAGCTGTCACTGACAGGATCCAGCAGCAGCTGTCACTGACAGGATCCAGCAGCAGCTGTCACTGACAGGATCCAGCAGCAGCTGTCACTGAGAGGATCCAGCAGCAGCTGTCACTGAGAGGATCCAGCAGCAGCTGTCACTGAGAGGATCCAGCAGCAGCTGTCACTGAGAGGATCCAGCAGCAGACATAGCGACAGCAAGCACATCACGGGGACACGTGGCGCCATTCCATCAACACAGCCGGCAGAAAGTTGGGACTGAAGAGAAGCCACGCAGCAGAAGAGAAGAATATCATGAGGCGGGAAGAGGGAAGGAAGGACCAAATAACAACAGTTCCTGTTCCTTCTTTCCTTCATCTGCCCAGCATGCAGCAGAACGTGCTCCTCACGCATCAGTCTCGTCAGTTTCCACAGGGATTGTTGAAACTGGACCCATCTCCTTTCTTTCTACGATCCTCGCAAGTGGGCACAAGCCTTCATCATATGCATCACGTGAACACATCATTGAAACGAGTGTATGCACATTCTCAGTTCTTTTTAAAAAAAAGATTTTTATTACTTCTGTTAGTCTATGTAAAGTACAAAGTGCAAAACACAACATGTAAAAACTTGCAATGTACATTGATAATTAAAAAAAACTACGACAAAAAGAAATAACATAGCTGTAACAAAGAACATAATAAAAAGAAAGAAAATAAAAAGGAAACAAGTGACAGACATTCAGACAGAGCCAGACATGAAGAGACAGGGTTTGGGAAAGGAGACATGACTAAATTTGGATAATTTATTTCTTTGGCCGAAGTTTTTAGCAAATCTGAACACAGTATGCACCTCTCCAAATAGCTTTCTGAGGCGTAAGAAGATTGGCACTTCCTGCCTCTCAAAAGCTGAATATTTCCCTTTTTTTAAATCACTGTATGTGACTGAAATTATAAAATCATGTGACATTACCACACCCTTGAGAAGATAATGTAGGAGGGTCTGCTTTTTTCGCTTGCTGTGTGCAATATTGTATTCCATTGCTTTATATGCTATATCCACAACAGTGTAGGCAAAGTGGATTGCTCATCTTGATCGTCATTAACTTACGGTTTGGTGGTTTGAATCTTGGTTTGGTAGATGAAGGGTGTGTGTTAACTGATACAGATAATTCTTGTGATTCTTGTCAGCATTGATGGACTGATAAACCACGACAACCTATGCCTAGATAGCCCCATTGCCTGTACATAGTATAAAGTTATGCGATAAGTGAAGCAAGCATCTCATTTGATAACTCATTATGCATGAAGTAGTGCAAGCGTCACAGAGAGAGAGAGAGAGAGAGAGAGAGAGAGAGAGAGAGGAGAGAGAGAGAGAGAGAGAGAGAGAGAGAGAGAGAGAGAGAGAGAGAGAGAGAGAGAGAGA
The DNA here is from genome assembly GCA_028751875.1 of Rapana venosa. Lineage (NCBI taxonomy): Eukaryota > Metazoa > Mollusca > Gastropoda > Neogastropoda > Muricidae > Rapana > Rapana venosa. The sequence goes on along the minus strand of CM054135.1, from coordinate 100,075,532 downwards.
GAGAGAGAGAGAGAGAGAGATTCTTTTATATCGAGGATAATGGAATAAGCACCCATGTGTTTTTACATCTAGTCCCGTGTTTATTCCGTTTTGTAAATTTTGTCATCTGTTCTCACCGGCACACAATGGCCCACTCTTTCGAAAAGCGGTACAGGAGAGAGAGAGAGAGAGAGAGAGAGAGAGAGAGAGAGAGAGAGAGAGAGAGAGAGAGAGAGAGAGAGAGAGAGGGAGGGAGGGAGGGAGGGAGGGAGAGAGTGTGTATGTGTGTGTGTTTTATGCGCACGTCTGTGTGTGTGTATGTGTACGTGCATGCGTGTGTGCACGGATGTGTGATTCTGTGTGTGTGTATGATACTTGTGCGCATCAGAGTGTGACAGAGCGCGAGATGGAGCGTGTGTGCGTGCATGACTGGCTGTGTCTAGTCCAGAAATGCCACAAGGAATGACTGTGACACTGCAGCTGGAATGTCAGAGGTGCTAGCTGAAAGAAGAGCCGCTCTAATCCCAGTGGCCTGAAACCACAGCTGTTCTCTGCAGGCAACAACATTCTTTCCCCAGTCTCTGTTTCAAAACAATCCAACACACGTGTAGATACTATGCACAAGCTTGCACGCACGCGAGCGTATAGACATACAACTATTCACAGACAGACAGAAAAGCAAACACAGACACACACAGACACACAGACACAGACACACACACACACAAACACACAGACACACAGACACATACACACACATAGACAGACAGACATACACACACATATTCTGTGTTGAATCCTGGACATTAGGGGGTGGAAGGGGGGGGGGGGGGGCGCAAAGTCAGCATCCCACCTGCCTGTTGTTGGCCAAGCAGCCTCCCCCCCCAGCATGCAGCTGTTGCCGAGTCCACGCGACTCTCTCGGACTGGTCAGGTGAAGTGCAGGAAGGACGGCAGTGTTCCCCAGGACATCCTCTGAGGTAACCTGGCTGCAGGGCATCATCCTTCAGGGCATGCGGCACTGCGCTTCAAGGATGTCTCTCTAATACAAGGATATGGCTTGCTTTGTGGAAACGTGACACGAAAGCCGCTGGCATAGATTCAGACAGACACTTGCTGAAAATGGCAACAGCGGAGGAGAGCAGTGCGTGAAGGAATGAGCAGGGGAGAGGGGAAGAGTCTGCAAAACTGAGGACACAAGAAGCCACAGGGAGGGAGGGAGGGAGGGAGCAACACCAGGCCATCACCCCAGCATCCAGTGTTGCCTGCAACAGCTGTGACAGAGACTGCCATGTAAGGACTGGACTGTTGAGCCACTTCAGAGCTTGCTGCCAACAAGACTGTAGCATAAAAAAAGTGCAGCCATTATCTCCCGAGAGAGATGCAGGAGTAATTCCAGGAAGAAGAGGAGGAGAGGGAGGAGGAGAAAAATTAACAAGGTGGTGATGTTGATGATGATGTTGATAATGATGAGGAAGAGGAGGAGGAAGAAGAAGAAAAAGAAGCTGTTCCTACTAAGACTGAATTGCAGTTGTTCTTCTTCGTTGAGCGCTCAGACAGCCACTAGTGTTGTCTGTCCCATGACCCAAATGCATGATGCTGCCACTAAGTGCCTGACAAGTCAGGCCCAGCGCATCCGACTTCGGCATGGGAGAGAATTGTTATCTGTTAAGCCTTTCTGGAAAAAGGCAGATGTTGAAGTGGTTATATTTACTCCCCAACAGATATCTCCGATTTGTGGATTGAACCGAAACTGTACTTTGCCCTACCAATTCTAACCGGACCACTGGAATCGTGTATCAATAGCTGATGTCAGAGAAGAAGGAACTAGCTGAAGGTCTAGGACTGGTCATTGTAGTGGAATGGTCCGGAGCGTTAAGTGGTTTTACAAGACACATCGCCACGTGACTTCAGCCAACAATGTCATTCTCCTAGAGATCTCAAGTGAGCCAGGAAGAGGTTTCAATGCACCAGTCACTGAGAAGCTTCAAGGAGCAAGTTGAGTGGCTACTTTAGCTCAGCCACATCCATGTCTAGCCACCAACTTGCCTGTTGTCCACTTTTCTTTTCTTTTCTTTTTTAAAAACTCTCAGTTCCAGTTCTCACAGACACCCAAACATACCATCAAATGATAAGAACCACTACCCAAATCTTCCAAACAGTTCACATTTCAGACACCATGACACGTCAAAAATGTGTAATCATAATAGAGATCTATTCTAATTATCTGCTGGTATCTAAACGTATGGGGGGGGGGGGGAGGGGGAGGGGGTTAGTTAATATTAGGCCTCTATTAAAATTTCACGCAATCTGCAACGTAAACCATGTAATGATGCAGATCCATATCTTAATTATCTGCTGCTATCTAAATGCAGGAGGGGTTAGTGTTAATTAAAGTTACGCCTGACATTGCGCAACCGCTCAACTTAAAAAAAAGGCTAGCACAAAAGAAAAAAAAGCCAAAAGAAAGGGGGGGGGGGTTGTTTTAAGAGGAAAACGTTAACGGAAAAATAACCCAAACATGCATACAAACAAGACATGCTGACATTTGGTTTTCATGTAATATGTACCCCCCCCCCCCATATATATATATATATATATATATATATATGTGTGTGTGTGTGTGTGTGTGTGTGTGTGTGTGTGTGTGTGTGTGTGTGTGTGTGTGTAAACAACAGTGAAGGAAATCAAGTGCGGGTAACAAGTTACAACTTCTCCATCAGATGAAAAATAATTTTTTAAAGATTCTACTTAGAAAAAGCCCCAGACATTCAAAATAAAAACCCTAGAAAATTATATTCTTCAGGGACAGCTTTGTAGGCATTTTGTGTGTGTTAAGGACCGCGCCTTTTGTAACCTACCATTCTTTACCACATTTTTTGAAGGAATGTATGTTAGTCTACAAGCTTCAATCGTCAAGCGACAGCCACAACTTCAGTAAGCATTTCATTTACCGTTATAACATCGGAGAATGGACCCTGAGGCCAGGCCATGTAGGGGTGATACACTACCCTGAAAAATGCGGGGCACGGGGTTTGAACCTTGACTGCCTCCAGTCTGCAGAAATCCAGACTGACCCACATCTCCTGACAAGGTCGGTTAGGTGGGTGGATTATCAGGAATCACAGTTTAAGCCTCTTTAATCTCCTTAGATTAGGCATGTCACTTCACTGGAAATGGGTGCATTTATTTGCCAGAAAACGTAATGTATTTTGATTCAAAGCTGGCTCCAGAGAGAGAGAGAGAGAGAGAGAGAGAGAGAGAGAGAGAGAGAGAGAGAGAGAGAGAGAGCTAGAGAGAGTTTAAATTGTTGTTGTTTTTTCGTAGCTCTTTGTCTACTCTCTTGGCAGAGCACTTTAATTTTAGGCTAGAGGAAGGGGCAGCACATCCTAGCTAAAAGTGAACGCTGCGGTTAGCTAAGTGTGTTGCAGGCGGAGACGTGGTAAAGAACATACCCTGAACTGATCAGTGCTTTCTTCATGAACAGACAAGAAGGCGCAACAGTCTTGTTCCCCTCACTGATGTCAGGCACTGGAAAACCCCAGCTAGACTAGACATATGCACTCCTCACCCTCACCCAGTGTTGACTTTATACCGGGTAACCCTAGGGAACGCTAACAAAAACATCATGGTGTGAGTTTTCTTGGGTTTTTGTGGTTTTTTGGTTGGCTTTTTAAAAAATAACATTTTGTGGGGGTAAGATAACACATATCTTTGACCAAGACCCTAGTCATATGTCAGGGAGAGGTAACTCCCCCCACACCCCGAATACTGCTGCGCAGTCTTATCAGACACCACAGTAAGCCAGGTTAAACTGTCTATTCAACAGACTGAAATTAATAGCTCCCCCCCCCCCCCTTCACCCCCCCCCCCACAAAAAAAGAGAAGAATCGTTTCTCAGGAGTAAAATGACGTCACCGTCTGGAAAAAAGAGGGTTGAAAAAACTATTGAATGCAGGTGTCTTTTTGAAAACAAAGAATCTTAACACCTGCAGTATTAGCACCTTGTCTTAAACATAAATATAAGAAAAAGCATTCGATATGTTTAAAATAAAATATTATAGCTAATCATTGAAAGCTACAAAGTAGCTCCTACCCTCTAGGGTTTATGGAACATCTTCATTATAGAGCAATTTGCGCAATCCTTCAGAATACCAGCATCAGTGGACAAGTTATTGCACAAGTTGGTGTCAAACAGGGCACACCTTTCCCACCTCTTCACTTAAAAAACAAATGCTGTCATCTTTGAGTACTTCACACTAGATATAGAGCCACAACATCACAAGTTTAGCAAATGACCTACAACGTTATGGCAAAGACACCACTGCAATGGCAAAGAAAAATACAGAGAGAGAGACAGACAGACAGACAGACAGACAGAGAGAGACAGACAGACAGACAGACAGACAGACAGAGGTAAAAAGGCAAAGACTGTTTTAAAAAGCAGCGACAGCAAACTAAGGGACAAATGTACAGGCGCGCCCGTGTACACCAGTGCGTACGTACATCTCCTCATGTATGCATGTATGTATGTTCGTCTGTGTGCACGCGCGCGCGTACTCGCGTATGTTTGTGTGTTTGCATGTGTTTACACGCACTAATGTTTGTATGTGTGTGTGTTTGTGCGTCTGCTGCGTGCATATCTATTTGTGTGACAGTATGTTTGTGTGCGTGCATGCGTGTGCGAATGGATAAATGTATGTTTGTATGTATGCAGCGTATTGTGAAAGCCTGGCAGAAACTGAGAACAGATCAAACTGACAGCAGCACTCATTAAAGGGTGACCTGAAACCCAAATCCTATAATCCTTCACATGAGAAATGGGAAAGGTGCAATCTCTCTCTCTCTCTCTCTCTCTCTCTCTCTCTCTCTCTCTCTCTCTCTCTCTGTCTCACAGTGACAGTTATTATCTTGTGGAAGTGGATGGCCACGTGACGTAAGCTGCAGACTAGATCGTCTCCCTTGTCCACTGCCATAAACAGAACATTGAGGTGGCTAGGAGGTTAAGGACAGGGGCGAGAGATCTGGAGGCTGCAGGTTTGATTCTAGATCCTGAGTGCCTTGGAAGGGGTGGGGGTGGTGATGTGGGCACGTCGTTTTAGAGGCTTCTGGGGTGAACAATTGTCCTGACTCTATTCCCGCCTAAGTGTTGGGAACGCACAATTACACGAGGCTTTGAGGTTGAAATTACAACTAGCATCGTTCAGAAACGGATCCACTCATCTTTCCTAGAAGCACAGCCAATGATGGTCAGCGGTATGAGCAAGGAAACCACCTGGTACCTGTTATCAATGCCCTGGCCGATGCAGGTGGAGAATCATCTGCCAGCTGCCTTGAGTGATGGCTTTAGAATAGTCTGCTCCGGTATCGGCTTTGGACAACACCCAAAACATGTGTCCATGGTTTTAGTCTCTTCTTCTTCTTGTTCTCCGCCTCTTCCTCCTCCTGTTTAGCTAGCCAAGTAAGCGGACAGAAATGCAGGGACACCATATTCCCAGCTTGCACACCAGTCACTCTACATCCGATATAGAATCTTTTCATCTAGCACCTCGCGTTTGAACTCTCTCTCTCTCTCTCTCTCTCTCTCTCTCTCTCTCTCTCTCTCTCTCTCTCTCTCTCTCTCCTTTTTTTCTTATAGCGATAGTTGTTGTGTATCCTGATGAATGACGTATTCATACTTTATATTTTCAATATTTTATTGAGCTTGTTGACTGTACTTGAGTTTTAGCGCATGTCTTATTTCAATATCTCATTGTTGCGTGTAAAGGCTATGTGTAATATTTTACAAAGTGTAGATGTTCATTTTTATGACTTTCTAAGTTTGGCTTTTTTGTTTGTCTTTGTTTATTTGTGTTTGCTTTTATCAATTTTTTTCTTCTTTTTAGTTTGTTTTTTTTAAAGATTTTTTCTTTGTTTTTACTGTGTGAGTGTATGAGTATTGGGTTATTATTAAGATGTATCCCTACGGGCAGGGACTGGATGTAAAAAAGCACATGAGTGCTTATTCATTATCCTCGAAATAAAAGAATGTGTCATTGCCATTCTCTCTCTCTCTCTCTCTCTCTCTCTCTCTCTCTCTCTCTCTCTCTCTCTGTCTGTCTCTCTCTGTCTGTCTCTCTGTCTCTCTCTCTCTCTCTGCGTCTTTGTCCAAGGACACGCAAGAAACTTAGGAACAGGCAGGCCTATATCATCGTTCCGTTTTCTCTTTGCTCAGTGTTTTCAATTTGAAGCTGAGAACATTTTGATGTGTCAAATTCAGTTTTTTTCAATGTATGGACATTCCATCTACATGACACCATGCCTGTTAAGAAATAAATCTAACAGAAGATTGATCATCTGCATAGCCTACAGCGCTGGTAAAACCTTGGGTTCATGTTGGGTGCTTTCGTGTATTTTTTCCGCAACGCAGCAAACAGAACGTACAGGATCTTTAACGTGCAGACACATGCCTGATCTCCTCCACACCTGCACACTCGAAAGGAAGCAAGACACGTGAACTCTGAACAACTGAGTATTTTGGAAATAAACTCTACCCTGATTCAAAGCTATCATCAACAGCAGGTCTGGCTGGCTCCTGCAAGATTGGCCACCCTACCAGTGTGTTTGGAAAAGCGCTGTTGTCCTCCCTGACGTCCTTCAGCCTTAACATCTACTGCATCAACATAATCATGCAGACCTTCGAGTGCCCTTCTTCTTTGTTATATTAAAGGCATGTCAAAAATCAAGCATGTACACTAAAAATCCTGTCATTGTTACGGCGTGAGGAAACACCTAGATACCCAGCATGCGCAGGAGGCTTGTTGGCGCTTTAAGCTCTCAGTTATTGCGGCGTTTGCTTTGTGCACTTTTTAACATACATATCGTAATGTATATGTAATACCTTGTATGCGGAGACACACCCTACAAAAAAATCCTTAAAACTGAAACTGGGAAAAAAAGAGAAATCAATTAATGGAACAATAAGCACCACAAAAAAAGACGAAAAAGAAAACGAAAGGCACATTTCATGTAAATAAGTACGGGTGTAACTTACTACAGCAAATAACAATCACAGCAAACAAGAGAAAGAAACACATAAAGAGACAATACAAGACACACCGTAGAGGGAGCAAGGAGAAACAGGCAGGCATCGGTCAGTCTCGTAAGACTGGAGTTGTGCTCTAGGTGTTTATACCCCAGAGCGCAAAGCCTGGGTAAGTCAGTATGGAGGGCGAGCTGTTACCCATGCAGCAGACCACACCCCTCCCCCCTCCTCTCCACGTCGCTGGAATGGTCCATCAGGCAATCGCCGATACACATGGTTCCAGTGCCGCTGCAGGAGTTGCCAGAACGGTGCTGTGTCCCGCCATAGTTATAGGTGGATGCGTTCCGACCTCCGGGATGGAGTCTAAACACGACACCTGGTGCATGCTTGGCTTTTTTTTTTTAACTTTGTCATCCGTTCCTACCGGCACACAATGGCTTACTCTTCCGAAAGGTGGAACGGGTTTTTAACATGTGTACAAGATGTTCTGCATGCGTTCGCAATCGGGGCCTCGGTTTATAGTCTCATCAGAAGGAGAAATAGATATGCAGCGAGACAATCAGACAGACAGACACACAGTTAGAGAATCAGTTTCCTCATGAAAGTGGATCCTAACTGGGTATGTGTGGAGCGTAAGCAATTCAGTGGATCGTCTTTCCCATCACGAGGCTGGCACAGACAACAAACAACCCCGCCATCACTGACATCCACCCAGTGGGTCAAGGTCGCCACTTTCGGCAGGGGCAGATAAATAGCCGGCTCCATTTACCTGACGGAACTGACAAATAACATATAGAGTCATGCTCTAAACAAGTGGCGTGTTTAGGTGTAATTGCCTTTATTCTTGACGAGATTGTGTAACCAAAGTGAGTTTATGTTTTCATCTTGAGAAATGAGTTGAAAAGAAAAAAAAGTATCAAACGTTGTTGTTGCCTTGCCAGTTTTTAATATTTTATTTTTTACATCGTGTTGTTGTTGTTTGTTAAAACGTGCGCGCGCGCGCGCGCGCGCGTGTGTGTGTGTGTGTGAAGTAAAGTCAAATTCTTATTTCCACATGGTACATTGAATACGCAATGCATTTGCTTTTATTCTTTCATCAAGCCATCTGTGTGTGTGAGAGAGAGAGAGAGAGAGAGAGAGAGAGAGAGAGAGAGAGAGAGGGCGTTAATTTCGAAAACTGCATCTTGAGTTGGCCAATCTTTTAGCCTGAGGAAGGCTTTAAATAAACCAAAAACTGGCTCTGCCAAACACTTGGTGTTGTGTTTTAACTTGTCTGCCTTTTTTAAAGTGCATCTTGTGAAGACTCTGGATCTGGCGTTATCAGGGACATGAATATGGCCTTTCTGTAGGCACTAAGCCTCAGTCACGCCAACAAAAATAACAACATTTAGGTCTTCATGATTCAGTTTTGTACGATGGGAAGTAACCTCGATAAAGAATAGAATTTAGCTCCTATGAAGAATGATAACTTCCTGATATCTTGAGAAACAAACTCTTTACGATAGAAATAAATATCCCTGTCCCTGTCATAAATTCCATACATTATTGTTATTATTATTGATATGGCACAGTAAACGAACATTTATTACAAAGACCATAATTTTCATATAAATATTAATGCAAAATGTTTATAAAATACACGCATAGAGGAACTCCTGAAATCGTTTTATTGGTTCAAAAGGAACATGTTTTCATGAAGGTCTGTTGGCAGAGAAAACCTGATACAAATAATTATTAGTCTTTCTTCCCAAACCCATCAAATATGCGTGTAATGATTTCTTCGCATGTGTGTGATTCCTCTTACACACACTCACACACACTCACTCACACTCACACACACTCACACACACTCACTCACATACCTGTGTGCCGTGAGGAGGCCTACAACTTTCAGCTGGCCGGCTTAATGACAAAAAGCATATATATTGGTTAGTCATTGTACATCTGAAAATAATTTGGCTTTAAACTTAGCTTTTACACAACACGCACACGCACGCACACGCACACACACACACACACACACGTGATACTGAAAATTCATAATCTCCACAAGCAAATTTACAACAACATCACATCAAAGAAATAATTTAGAGATGATAGACATTGTGGACAAAATAGCGAGATAAGGCTAGTACATTTATAATCAAATTTCCCGATACAAATTCGTGTATACGATTCTCAAATTATACGACGACAGTAAATGAGAGCATCTTTCTTGGCAAAATGAGTGTTTATCTTTTGTTTGTGGATAACTGATCGCTTTGAAGGTGGGTTTTTTTAATATTCATGTTCACATTTCATTACATCATGTATCTCGTCGTCTTCTTGATAGTAGAGGCGCCGTCAATGACTTGATAGCAGCCCTCTTTCTCCATCTTCCCAGACTCTTTATCAGAATTGGGAAAAAAACATACAGCATTTATTTGTAAATAAAGCTGCCAGATAAAAGGCGATTCTGTTTATGCTTTATGACTATAGCAGATAAAACAGAGATAATGACCTATGTGTGTATATGAGATGGGGAGGGGGTGTATCTTTACAGAAACATACGCACATACACGTTAGTAAACTGAGACAGGTCCCATGATAAGAGATATAACAGAAGCTGTCATATACAAAGACGATAAATGTCCATACGTAAAACTGTATTCAGGTATAATCCGAATGATGCAGAAGAAAGCATGAGGAAACAGATCCACGTGTCACACCCCAAACATCAGACATGAACTCTGTGTGAAGAACCCCTCCCTGCAAAACGATGGGAACCAAAGCAAGGTGGTCAGGCGTTGGCCTAACCCCCCCCCCCCCTCCCCCGAACCCTGTGCAGGACACAGTGCCGCAGTCCAGGGCACCCCAGCCTAAGGAGGCCCCGCCAGGCGCCACCACAAGAGCTGCATCACCACGTCAAGGGAAGGTCACAACTCGGGGGTCCAGCGGTAACACGCCTGCCTAGAGGCCCCTGTCCGAACACACGCAGAACATCTTGCGCACACGTTAAATCCTGTTCCGCTTTTCGGAAGAGTAGACCATTGTGTGCCAGTGGGAACAAATAACAACATTCACAAAACCGCGTACACACGGGGACTGAATGTAAAAAAAAGCACATGAGTGCTTATTCCATTGTCCTCGATATAAAAGAATAAAGAAATAAAATAATAAAAATACGAAAAGTCTGGGTTCAAAGTGTGTCACGGTTCAATCCCCCTTTGTTCCCGGACCTTTTCACCCCATCCACTAGATTGTGAGTGGTGGTCTGGGTTCGAATCTTTCGGGTGAGGCAATAAACCGAGGTCCTGCGTTCAACATGTTTTAGCACATTAAAAAAACCCACCACGCAACAAGAGAGTTCTCCCTTTGAAAAATTCTGTAGAAAAAGACACACACACACACACACACTTTTCGTTATCAACGATGTGTGCGTGTGTGTGCGCGCGCGCGCGCGTGTGTGTGTGTGTGTCCCAACGTGTACATAGTTGCAAATTTCTAAGACCTCAATCCTGACACCTTTTGTGAAGCCTTTCAAAAGGAGACATACAAAGTAGCTGTGAAAAAAAAATGTCGACAGGCCTGATACTCTCAGAGATTTATTTTCCAGATAAGGTGAAGAAGCGTGCTTACAGAGCAGAGAAAATGTAGTGCCGCACGCAAAACGTGACTTGAAAAACTAACTCTAAACTTTGCACCAACTAAATGTCGAATTTGATATGAAGGTTAAGGGACATCGTTATCATCAGCTCTTTCATCGTGGCTATCATTGCTCTCATGAGGAAGATCTGGTTTTAACAGGAACGCTGTCTACATGATCGCCTACAAGAATTTATGGGAAATTGCCATGTCTGTCCTCATTAAGATTTCTAGTTTCTTTCTTTATCTGGGCAATACCGGGTAAACACAGTGTGTACACGTTAAGACCATATATCCCTCATGTGTGAAAGAACAGGTCAGGTATGAACGAATATGCCTAGCATGCAATCTGCTGTATAAAGAGAGACAAGCTCCGCCAGGCTCAAATTGACCAGACAAACTTTCTGAAAGTTTCGTGCGGTGTTTCACAGACTACTTACTAAGGGAGATAATGAAGAAGCCTGTCTGCTAGACAATGTCCTGGTTGTCTAAGATCTGCTCTGTAATTACAAAACTAACTGCTTCAAACCTTACAGATACTGATAATCATGTTCGTTGTTAAATCCTCCCCCCTTCCTTCCTCTTCTTCCCTCAAATGGGCACAAATATTCCTGATTTAGGACGCGCTAAATGTAAGACAAAATACTTCCACAACGCTAGTACATTGCTCGGTGGTCAGAGCTTTCTCCAAGCTCAATTTAGGCGTAGTTACCAAGTGGATGGCTGACCATTTGCACCCATTGGCTTAAGTATAGTCCCCCAGTTCACCCAGCTGTAAATGGGTACCTGCCCTCTTTAGGGTCAGGGAAGGTAAAGCAGCGAGGGAGAGGAGATGGGCGCCGCCTTCAATATGCTGGCCCCTAGAGAAGCGAGATCTCTGACATCTGGCTCCCTAACGACCGCACAGGTTATGGAAACACCGTTACCTTTTCATGCACGTAAGTATTAACGATATTCGTCTGCTTCCTCCAAAAGATTGAGAGCAATCACGTCGATCATTCTGTGACACCATTAGGGAAAAGATCCACGGAGGAAAGAGAATTGACGTCAGTCAGCACTTGTAACATGAACCATTCAGCCTGGAACTCTCAAGCTCTGCGAAAAAAAGCTAACCCATGTGAAGACAGTCACTGTTTCCAGAAGCAGATTATAACGGTGGGAAGATGTTCTCCTTTTATGTGGAATGCTTTGACATTGTGTATTTGCCTTCCTGCCTGGTTTTGATCCAGTTTCTCCAAACTGTCGTACTGCGAGAGCTGGCAGAACTATCATTTAATGTGATGAGTCTTCTGTTTCTGAATTTCTGTCAAGATGTTGTTTGGTTGCTCGTGTTGGTTGTTGGGTGTTGCCGTTAGCAGATGTTGTTACTGATGAATGCTGCTGTTGCCATATGTTCATTTGTTCTGGATTGCTGAGGTTAGTGAATGTTGCGTGAGTTGTTGTTCGTTGGATGTTGTTATTGATGTCTGTGCTGTTGCGACGTTGCTATTATGTTGACTGGAATTGTTGGGCGTCTCCAGCCAAGCAGCGTGGTACGGCTACTACTCAGCTGAACCAGACTGGTGTCTCATTCTTCAACATTCTGGCAATCACTAGGCTTACCATATCGGGCGAGTGTTTCCTGATAGTCAGCATCTCTGACACTGAGAGTTCTCTTCTCTGTTCTGGACTGGACAATTTGTTACGGAATTAGCTTGCTGCGTTTAAAGACAGTTTGGCATTACTGCTTTAAAGCATAAAAACATTTTAATCTAGGCCTTGACACTCAGCTTACATCAATAGCTGACAATTATTTTGACCTGGGTCATCCTAGTCATTCCCCCATCAGCGTGTGTTTATGTCGTCTGCTGCTGCTGCAGCAGTTACAGTTTCTGCACCCACACTGAAATGGATAAGGTCAGGCAAACCTGCAAGAATTAACTGCCAACATTAAATTCCAAGCAATGTTGAAAGCTGAGTCATTTTGTCGGCGTCATCACCATCACCACCTCCTCCAATGTCTCGCTGCTGCCTCCACCACTACACCACACTACACCACCACTACACCACCACTGCCACCACCACTGCCACCACACTACACCACCACTGCCACCACCACTACACCACCACTACACCACCACTACACCACCACTACACCACCACTGCCACCACCACTGCCACCACCACTGCCATCACCACTGCCACCACCACTACACCACCACTACACCACCACTGCACCACCACTACACCACCACCACCACCACTGCCACCACCACTGCCACCACCACTACACCACCACTGCCACCACCACCACTGCCACCACTGCCACCACCACTACACCACCACTACACCACCACTGCACCACTACACCACCACTGCACCACTACACCACCACTGCCACCACTCACACCACTGCCACCACCACTGCCACCACACTGCCACCACTACACCACCACTGCCACCACCACTACACCACCACTACACCACCACTGCACCACCACCACTACACCACCACTACACCACCACTGCCACCACCACTGCCACCACCATACACCACCACTACACCACCACTGCACCACCACCACTACACCACCACTACACCACCACTACACCACCACTGCCACCACCACCACTACACCACCACTGCCACCACCACTGCCACCACCACTGCCACCACCACTACACCACCACTACACCACCACTACACCACCACTACACCACCACTGCCACCACCACCACTACACCACCACTGCCACCACCACTGCCACCACTACAACACACTGCCCCACCACTACACCACCAACCACTGCACCACACCACTGCCACCACCACTACACCACCACTACACCACCACTGCCACCACCACCACTACACCACCACTACACCACCACTGCCCACCACCACTGCCACCACCACGGCCACCACCACTGCCACCACACTACACCACCACTACACCACCACTGCCACCACCACTGCCACCACCACTGCCACCACCACTACACCACCACTACACCCACACTGCACCACCACCACTACACCACCACTACACCACCAAATACACACCACTGCCACCACCACACTACACCACCACTGCCACCACCACTGCCACCACCACTGCCACCACCACTACACACACACTACACCACCACTGCCACCACCACTGCCACCACCACTGCCCACCACCACCACACACCACCACTACACCACCAACTGCCCACCACCACTACACCACCACTACACCCCACTACACCACCACTGCCACCACCACTACACCACCACTGCCACCACCACACTACCACCACTACACCACCACTGCCACCACCACTACACCACCACTACACCACCACTGCCACCACCACTACACCACCACCACTGCCACCACCACTACAACCACCACCACCATGCCACCACCACTACAACACCACCACACTACAACCCACCACCACTGCCACCACCACTACAACCACCACCACTGCCACCACCACTACACCACCACCACTACACCACCACTACCACCACCACTACACCACCCTGCCACCACCACTACACCACCACTACACACCACACTACACCACCACTGCCACCACCACTACAACCACCACTACCACACACTCACCACCACTACACCACCACTACCACCACTCACCACTCACCACCACTACACTACCACTGCCACCACCACTACACCACCACTACACCACCACTACCACCACCACTGCCACCACCATCGGGATGACAATAATGACAAGGGTAACGAGCGTCCATAACCTTGGATAAACATACAGACTGAAAGCAAGTGTGATGTGACAAACATAGTTAAAAAAGCAGACACTAAAATCAGCTTAGCATTGCTTGTCACACAATAGTGCATCCCCTTCATTCCCTACCCCCGTCCCTTCACACACACACACACACACGTACGCACGCACGCACGGACGTACACAGACAGACAGACAGACACACAGACACACGCACACGTGCATACACGCGACATCCCAGCTAGAATATATGACGGGTAAAAAACGTCTTGATATAGCTGCAGGCAAACCATAAATCCTGACTTCACAGTGAACAGTCAGCTGTAGCCTCTATTCTCTCTCTCTCTCATCTCTCTCTCTCTCTCTCTCTCTCTCTCTCTCTCTGTCTCTCTCTCTCTGTCTCTCTCTCTGTCTCTCTCTCTCTCTCTCTCTCTCTCTCTCTCTCTCTCTCTCTCTCTCTCACACACACACAACACAACTCTGCCCCTAAAAGGAAAAGCTCGGTAACTCTATTTCCCAAAGTTTCCAGCAAATCTCAGTTATTTTTTCTATTTTCGACCTCCTCTATCAATAGAAAGACAACGTTTGCTGAAAGTTTCGTTCAGCCCACATAGATAACCGCGTTCTTCTTCTTCGTCGAACGCTCAGACAGCAGATACTGTTGCCTGTCATATGAGCGAAAATGCGTTGCCCTGCTGTTAAACGCCTGACAAGTTAGGCCCAGGTGTAAAGAGAATTATTTTTCTTTTAAGTCTTTCTGGTTAACAGACAGAAAAACGGACCAGAAAGGAAGAAAATAGAAAAGAGGGAATTCCTAGCACAGAATGCCCAGAAGGTGGGGATGCTGTTTGCCCTGACAGGCTCCCTGCATCCCCACAGGGAAGCAGCCATCTGAATTTGGCAACATATATCACGGGAACAAACAGAACAGTGATATGTTGTCGAAATTTGTGGGAACAGATTTTCAGTGTTTTGCATTGTGGAGGCTAGTGCAGTGCAATGACATGTATGAAGTGTTTTGAACATGCTCTCCGGTTTTTAATTTAAAAAAAACAAACCCGTTGAAATGAATCAATTGCAATATGTCACTTTTCTAAGTCCGACATTTCAGCTCCTGACAGAGAAATGACGTCATATGACACACTAGTTAAAAACACTATTAATCAACCCAATTCTAAAATGAAAGTTGCGCGCGCCCGAGAGAGAGAGAGGGAGAGAGAGATTTTATTTTTTTAAATTTTACTCTTTTTACATCGAGGATAATGGAATAAGCACTTATGTGCTTTTATACATCCAGTTCCCGTGTGTATGCGGTTTTGTAAATTGTCATCTATTCCCACCGGCACACAATGGCTTACTCTTACGAAAAGCGGAACAGGATTTTAACGTGTGCGCAAGATGTTCTGCGAACGTTCGCACACGGGGCCTTGGTTTATAATCTCATCCGAAGGACTTTTGGGGAGAATGGAGTCTGCACTGATGTTAACTCCAGGGGAAAATATCCCCTTGAACGGGAATCGAACCCGTGTTGTCCGATTGCGAGCGCAATGTTCTAACCACTAGGCTATCCCTTCCTCCTCTATATAGATATAGAGAGAGAAAGAGAGAGAGAATGGTTTATTGTGGTAAGCTTACTAGCCCACTCACAAGGGAACAGTGGGAAGAGGACTGGGCACAAACACACATTAACCAATAAGTAAAAACAATTCACAACTGCCCAAACAATCATCATGACATGGATTCCATATCGTGGTTTAACAGCTGCAACAAACACCCGTACATTGTCAACTATGGTTATTATCATTTTTGCATGGCCAGAAACAATGGACAAAATCTATTGCTGTTAAAGCTTTACCTTCCGTGCGTTTTTGTTTTGACAATATTATTTATTTCATGTGTAAAACCAACCCTGATACAAGTCTGTGATGCAAGGGACTTTAGAGGAAACCACGTCAGCACAATCTATGAGAGAGAGAGAGAGAGAGAGAGAGAGGAGAGAGAGAGAGAGAGAGAGAGAGAGAGAGAGAGAGTGTGTGTGTGTGTGTGTGTGTGTGTGTGTGTTGGCAAACAGAAACAACAATGTCATCAACAGCTGTGGTAAATCAAGTGTATCAATGAGAGGCATCACAGACAGACTCTAGACCTCTTTTGTCTGCCACCTTGAATCTTGTTAACACAGGGAATGCCTGACCTTTGCCGCTTTGCCTGCAGCATTTCGGGGATACATGTGTGGGAAGGAAGAGAGAGAGGGAGAGGGGAGGAAGAGGGGTAGAGAAGAGGAGGAGGGAGGGAGGGAGAGAGAGAGAGAGAGGAGAGAGAGAGAGAGAGAGAGAGGAGAGAGAGAGGAGAGAGAGAGAGAGAGAGAGGAGGGAGGGTGAAGAAGAGAAGGGAAAAGAAGGGAGAGAGAGAGAGAGAGAGAGAGAGAGAGAGAGAGAGAGAGAGAGAGAGAGAGAGAGAGGAGGGAGGGGGGGGAGAAGAGAAGGGAAAAGAAGAGAGAGAGAGAGAGAGAGAGAGAGAGAGAGAGAGAGAGAGAGAGAGAGAGAGAGAGAGAGACTGTGTAGCATTCCATTGTGAAGTATTGCATCATTTTCTATGTTTATTTATTGCATTGCTCTTGCTTATTGTATTTCCTCATTCTGAGCGTTTCACAGCTTGACACTTGGGGTCCCCCAGAGCATGTCCTCCGTCTCCCTCAGCAAACCTGGCATCAGCCCGAGGGGCTGTGAGTTGACATTGCCGTATGGCTGCTCTTATCATATGCTGCGCCACATCGGCATCACACTGCGACTTCGGACAACTTGTTCGCCTTCTATGGAGCTCAGGCGTGCATGAAATAATGTTACAATTTGGCTGCTGTGTTCACATTGTCTCCATCCACAACAAGCTCCGAATATAGCAGCCTGCATTTTTCATTATAAGGAGAAAATCCTCTGAAGTCGGCGTATGGAGAATACCTTTGTAGCGAGATACTTGAGAACAGCACACACTCCAGCTTGTCATCCAGTGTGTACATAGGGTTTAACAGTCATTGCTAGGCGTGATGTGTGAGGCAGTCTGTATATTCCGAGTGACTGCTGGGATGCTTTAGCTGGGCAGCGCCCAACAGCAATAGCTCAAAGGCCAGGGTGTAGATTCGTGGTCAGGAGACACATCTGAAGGCATGGGATCACATCTGCATTCAGCGGTCTGTTGGAAGGGGTTATCACCGGAGGTAACGCGTGTGTTTCACATCAGTTCCCTGGAGTGTTTCAGACCAGCCTGTAAACCAGTATATCATGTGGTATGTGGAACGCACACAGCGAAAACAGCTCCACACACGATCAAATGAATGTATCGATCTTCCGTGAAAGATAAACCAGCTACTGTATTGTATTGTGTTGTATTGTATTGTATTGGAAGGGACTGGATTGGATTTATTCTATTAATTGTTTTGTATTGCATTGTTATGTATTATATCGCATTTGCTGAATTGTATTGTTTACCAATTACATTACATTACATTTCTTGAATTGTATTGCAATGCATTGTGTTGTATTCATTGTAGTGTAATGTAATGTAGTGTAGTGTAGCGTAGTGTAGTGTAGTGTAGTGTATTATATACAACTTTCAGTCACAGCAGACATATGGAGTTCAGGCTGCTACCCCAAGGAGAACTTGTCACCACAAGAGCAGTTCAAGCCATTTTCTATATTTCCTGCTTGCAGGCCTGCCTGTTTCCCTCCCTAGGGAAGTGGCGGCTTATTTTCTACCTGAGTGTGCCAGGGACAACACAACTGCTGCTCTGAGCTCTTTCAACAGCGCTGGTTAATTGTTGCACACGGGATCTAAGTTTATTTTCTCAGTGGCCAATGGTATGAATGACGTCACTTCACCTCTGCATGCAGTCTGGGCACTACTAATGGCTGAAACGGAAAATCACTACCCGCTGGGGCAGTATGATATCAGTCCCCACCCCTCCCACCAAGTCCAAGGCATGACCTAGAAGTCAGATCCTCATGACAAGTGACTGCAGAAGAATTGGTTTAATCTTGACTTTTGATCTGGTTGTAGGTGTGCAATGTTAATCTGGGAGGTAGACATTGAGGAGGAACAGCCACGATATGCCTTTGTTGGTTGGGTTGTATTAGAGTCCTAACGGGGTTCGACCCTCCGTTACATAATGAATCGCATGGCAATGAAGGTCAGTTTTTAGTAATGTTGTTAACGTGTTACTAATCTGCAAGAAAAGAACTATTCAATACAACAACACACACAGTTTGAAAACAGGACAATTAGTGAAAAGTTATTAATTGAAACGCTAGGCCCCAAGAAGAGACAGAATGAGAAATTGACAATTTTTGCATGTAATAGGTCATCAGATTGAGGGTAACAGAACTACGCATTGATACTTCAGTACACGATAAAACAAAGCTGATGGTTTTATAATCAAAGTCTCAAACTTGACAATTTGGCCCCCACCTACCTAACAATGGCTCCACACGGAAAAGTGGGTCAGGTGCAAAGTGACTCATTTCGTTGCGAAGGGTCACGTTTAGGGAGAGTCCACATTCCAAGCCTCTAGTATACATGTACTACTATGGCCTCTGCCGTGAGCAGGGCTGTGAAGAAGAGGACTGGCGTGGAGTGGACACAGGGTGATGTGGACAGAGGGCGAAGCTGTCCTTTGTGA
This sequence comes from Rapana venosa, assembly GCA_028751875.1. NCBI lineage: Eukaryota > Metazoa > Mollusca > Gastropoda > Neogastropoda > Muricidae > Rapana > Rapana venosa. The sequence continues at coordinate 100,056,500 of CM054135.1, read as the reverse complement.
CCCCACTGTGCTGACTTGCCCCTTCATTAGGAAAAACCTCCTGCTGCCAACATTAGTAGCTTGCCTCCACCAAACAGGCAGCCGCTTTCGTCTTCTTTTATCCGTCTACAGTTTGGGTATTTGTATTTGATAGTACCTGTCTCCTTTCTCTGATAGTTGTAAAAGAGGGGGGCGGGGGGGGTCCGTGAGAGAGACAGACAGACAGACAGACAGACAAACAGACAGACAGACTAGCTTCCTTTCACTTTTGTTCTCCCTCAATATAGTGATTACATTGTAAAGTATGGAGGCTTTTGACTGCCCTATAATTCATTTATTCATTCATTCATTCACTCATTTTTCTTTACTGGATATTTGAGAGAGGGTTTTGCCTGAATTTTTTTTCCTTTTCCCATTTTGTTTCAATGCAACCAAAGAAAGAGTATCGTATTAAAACGAGAACAGTCTGAAGTAAGGTAATATGAAGTAATCTAAGATGCGAGTGAGCTTTACATGAGGTGTGTGTGTGTGTGTGTGTGTGTGTGTGTGTGTGTGTCCCCGTGTATGTGCGTGTTGTGTGTGTGTTTAACAATTTTGCAAACCCATATCGTATTTCAAGGACAGCACCACATACATGTTGGGGAGAGGCACTATTTAGACAGTTCAAATGCATGAACACGTGCGTGCGCGCGTCCGTATGTATGTGTATGTGTGTGTGAATGTGAGAGACAGACGGACAGACAGACAGACATAGAGAGAGAGAGAGAGACAGACAGACAGACAGACAGACAGACAGAGTGTGACAGAATGATAGAGGGAGAGACAGAGAGGGAGAGCGAGCTTTCACCCCGCATGAGTAACTGCGCTTCATGGAAAATGATTGATAATCAGCAAATAATGGAATGGTGAGTGAGAGGCATTGCAGCTTGAAATGGAATCTTCTTCTTCTTGAGGGAGACAGATATACAGACAAATAGACAGACAGACCAGACAGACAGACGGACGGACAGACAGACAGACGGACGGACGGACGGAAGGACGGCTAATCAGAGTGCCTTACAGACTGACACAGACAGCACATGTGAACTTTTACTAGCAGAATACTTTTCAGGTAGCCTTTCTGAGAAACTTTCATTTTATTTATTTCCCCAAACTGCATAGTATAAGAAGACGGGTGTTTTAGTATTCTGCCTTATCCATTCTTTATTTTGCCATTGAAGACACATCACAACAAACTGTATATTCTGTGTGTGTGTGTGTGTGGTGTGTGTGTGGGTGTGTGTGTTGTGTTGTATTCTGTGTTTGCGAGCGTGTGTTGTCTATGTGTGTGGTTGACTGAAAACACTGAGCTTCCGATTTCCCTGTCTTTTATCACTTCTTGGCAAAGTTGTCTCCTTTGTTTTGGTTCATACTCCAACAGCTCTCCCTGCATCCTTTATTTTGTAGGCTATTCTGTGGAAGTAGTATGTAGTGTGAAATAACAAGTTTTCTTGTATATGGGAAGGTTTAGCTCTCTCTCTGTTGTGTGTGATGAGATCGTGGACTGGATTAAAACAACTACATAAAAACACCATATAATATATATCATTATCCTCGAATAAAATGAAATTTGTGAGTGGTGATGGTGAATTTCAGGTCGTGTGTGTCTGATCTGTCTGGCTCTGCTTTCTGTCTGTCTCTCTCTGTGTCTCTGTCTCTATCTAACATGAAGGGCGTAAAGAATGAGATATTCCAGGCTGGAATGCTATGAGGTCCAAGGTTCACAGTTCTGTCAGGACAGCTGTGCAGTGGCAGACAGGCCTGGCTGGCATCAGAACTGTACATGTCTGTGTAGCCCAGCCACCTCTTCCTCTATAGTTCACTGGCCAGATGAACCTCCGAAAGTAGTCCGAAAAATACAGCTGTACACAGGGAACAGCGAATGACGCTGCTGCTGCTGCTGCTGCTGATGATGATATATATACTAACTAATACTAATACTTTATACTGTGTGACTACGTAGTGTTAGTAATAATAGATGATAATATTAATAATATATATGGAATTTATGGTGGTGATGGTGTGGTGTTGGAGTTGTGTGGTGTGATTTGTGGTGATCATGATGATGATGATATAATAATATAATAATAAATGGATTTTAGCGCTTATTTGCAGAGAATAAAGCGCTTGCACTTAACTCATTCGGACAGCAGCATAAAACCATAGCAACTAATAGTTCCTAGGCCAAATGTGCACGGCCGCCCCACACCTCATCCCACACTCCACACACCACACACACACAAGGTACCACACCCTGGCGGCATAGAATCTTGGCTGTTGAAGGGAGGGAAAACTTGAGATAGCATGGAGGTAAAATCTAGGTTGAAATAATATTCTTGAGACTGGATTAAAAGTGTCAAAGAAGGCTTTGGCGAGAGAGAAGGAAGACATCACATCAATGACCAGAAATTGAATGAGATGGGAGATATGATTGATTTATGATTGATGATGGAGATGATGATTAGATCGACGATCAACACGACGAATGTAATGTTGACGACCGACACATTGATTGATTTGGAATTGCAAATGTGCAGAATCTTGTAATGCACACAATCGAAAACAGTCCGTCTCTTGGCGTGATTGCTGTTATGAAAGTAGAGGTTTCCATAAACTGTGTGGTTGTAGGGAGCGAGGCGTCAGAGACCTCACTTCTCTAGGGCCAGCATATTGAGGGCGGCGCCCATCTCCTCTCCCTCGCTGCTTCACCTTCCCTGACCCTAAAGAGGGCATGTACCCATTTACAGCTGGGTGAACTGGCGCGCAAACGATCACCCTTCCACTTGGTAACCACGCTCGATGCTGCTTAACCTTGGCTGGGGGAAAGCGAGTGCTCTGACCACTGAGCTATCCCGTCCGCGCTGTTATTGAAGGAGCAGAACATGTATACTTTCTTTCATCTTTTTGTGAAGGGACGAGTTTTAGTTCAGTGTTCTTTTTGTCTAAACTGTGCTTTAATTAATTGTTTGCAACCTTTTCCACACTTTGTGCTTTGCATAATTAAATCCAAATTCCAGCCACCTGAGCTCTGCATGCAAGTCGTGTGATAGACAAGCCTCTCTGCAGCGGAAATAAGGGCGTTTCATGTGCGACTTCTTTTTTTGGTTTTATTTCTGGCTTGATGTAAGGAGCTGTCAAAGGAAAGTTGTGACTCCACTACAAAGGTGTGTCTACCTACCTCGTGCATGCATACACACACACATACGTAACAACCCCACCCACATCCACAACCACACGCGTAACATCAACCCACACACATACATGTAATACCCCCCCCCCGCCCCCCACATACACACACACCACACACACACCACACACACCACACCCACACACACACACACACCCGTTTCTGCTCTTTATCTCTCTTTTTTAACGAAGATAATCCTACAGACAAACGGCTACCAAACCCCCATCACGTAGGACCTCCACATGCCTGGTGTGTCAAGCCTCTTGATGTATGCCCTGCTCCCTTCTTTCAGGGCCTAGTCTGCAAAATGGGGGAGGAGGGGGACGAGGGGAGGGGAAGGGGGGCTCCTGCCAGGTGCAATGTGCCCAAGACATTCTTCATAAAGTTCCAGACAGGTTCCTCTATGGTTTCTCAGAGAGTCAGAATGTCACAACCGTTTTCAAATTTCTCCGAAGTCGGAATGCGGCTACCTTCATGGTGGGCAGAAACAGGGGCATACACCGATGTCACTTGTGGATTCCCGGGAGCGAGGTCGTGTGTGTGTGTGTGTGGTGTGTGGTGTGGTGTTGTGTGTGTGTGTGAGTGGGTGTGTTGTGTGTGTGTGTGTGTGTGTGTGTGTGGTGTGTGTGTGTGTGTGTGTGTGTGTGTGTATGTGTGTGATGTGAGTGAGTGTGTGTGTGTGTGTGTGGTGTGTGTGTGTGTGTGTGAGTGTGGTGTGTGTGTGTGTGTGTGTGTGTGAGTGTGTGTGTGTGTGTGTTGGTGTGGTGAGTGTGTGTGTTGTGTGTGTGTGTGTGAGTGTGTGTGTGTGTGTGTGTGTGTGTGTGTTTGTGTGTGTGTTTGTGTGTGTGTGTGTGTGTGTGTGTGTGTTGTGTGTGTGTGTGTGATGTGGTTGAATGTGTGTGTTGTGGTGTGTGTGGTGTGTGTGAGTGTGGGTGTGTGTGTGTGGTGAGTGTGGGTGGTGTGTGTGTGTGTGTGTTGGTATTTTTTCCCCCTCAAATCACATTAACAACACCAAGACATATCCATTGCACGACGAGTTTTTCCTTCAACAGATCTCCATGTCTTCATGGTGTTATTTGATTTATATTGCTCAAGACATTTACACCCAGCCCAGGATGTTGTCTGGGAATTCATCTTGCTGGTTCATTTCAGAGGATGAAACCAACGTAAATCTTAGAAAGATTGTTTAAAAAACCCAACCTAACACGGAAAAAAAATCGGTCCACATTTTTTTCTAGGTAATTTCCTGAAATAAAGCCTCCATTGTCAGAATTCAGATTTTGTCCTTTCTGCAGGGACGTGGAGCAAAACGGATGTGACGTTGTTCTAGCTGTGACTGTTTGGTGTCTGCTGGTTGTTTCTATGTTTCTGAATGTTTCTTTCATTGCTGACTGACAGCACTTTCACATCAACAGCGGCCAGGTTTCAGCGCCAAACCTGTATGCTGAAGTGTAGTCAACTTCCGGCACCTTGGCACAACCCCACATTTCACTTCCGGGATCACAGCCAAGCCTTTCTTTCTTTCTTTTTTCTTTTTTACCTTTGTAGACAGTGCTTTATCTTTTATTTTGGGGCTCATTTGTGTGTGAGGGGATTAAAAAATGTCAAGCTTTCACATTGCGATGTGGGTTTGCATATGGAATATGGAGAATAAGGTTTATTTTGAAAATTGTCAGTGGGTATTCTGTTTGTTATGTTCTGTTGTTTGCTTTTTATGTTTACCTCAAGTATATGTACATTAACAAGGAACCTACTTTTGTGGTTATTCTCAAGCATACAAAGTTAATATTTTTTATTGTTGTTGACGCTCTTGCCTGCACTCCAGCTTGATCATTTCGAGTTACCTTGAATATACACTCTGTCTCACTCAATACACGGGGAAATCACTAGGAGACAGCAAATACACACTGGATAAAAATCTCTGTGTGTGAGACTATATGGCTGATATTGGTCACATGCTCTGAAAATGACCCAAGGGCCATTTCCTGGAACGTAATAGCTTAGGAGAAATGTATGCAAGAAAAGAATACATTAATGTCAGAACCATCTATAAACATAGTGTTTTTATGAAACATCATTTTATCAATAATTGATAACCAAACTAAAGGCTGTATGATTTCACATTATTATGTGGGCTACTATACAAGTCCTGCAGTCTACAGAGGTGCCATGGCTGACTTGACAGCCACCCTCTCCATCTTTCTCTGTCTTCCTTCCTCCCTTCCGCCTCTCTCTCTCTCTCTCTCTCTCTCTCTCTCTCTCTCTCTCTCTCTCTCTCTCTCTTTCTCTCTCTCTCTCTCTCTTCTCTGTCTGTCTGTCTGTCTGTCCTGTCTCTCTCACTCTCTCCCCCCTCTCTCTCTATTCTCTCTCGGTCTCCTTCTCTCTCTCTCTCTCCTCTTTGGCTAGTGCCTCCTCACCAGCTCAGGCTGTCATCTGAGATGTTGTCCTGGGTCGCATTCCTCCTGCTCTCATTTCCTTTGTCTTGTGGCTTGCAGGACTGTCTTGGGAAACTGGGTCGGCAGATGTGCCCCTGTTACTTTAGTGTTGTCTCTTTAACGTGGTCAGGAGGTCCTCCTACAGCCCGATGATTCGCCTGATTCTCTACCTCCCTTCTAAATTATCATTATTATTATTATTATTATTATTATTATTATTATTATTATTATTATGCGATCTTCGTGGGAGATGCCAAGAAGTTTGAGAAAGCGTAGCATCTCTGGCCTGTATGTTCACAGGCACTTAGGAATATTTAGCTAACCAAGGGTGCATCAGTCTGATCTTGGAGCTGAGTGTGCTGCTGCTGTCTCTACATCTATGATCTCCAGCGTTGTCAATGCCATATTTGAGAGATGTTCAGGCTGTGGTTTCTGGTCTATTACACCTCTGTCAGATGTTTTCAGCTGTGGTCTGTTTACAGATTCTCACCGTTAGCTTTGAAGTTAGTGCTGATGTCATCGATGTTGCTGGTCATCAGTTTGTCTTCTAAAGCCTTTACTTTCATGCCGGGGTCTTGATTTTACAATGGCGCTCTTTGATACCAATACACTGACCAGACCCAGGCCTGAGAGGAAGCTAACATAATTATGGTCAGACTGCTCACTGATGCTGAACAAGACGTAGTTTTTCTGTTGTCTTACAATGTGTCTCCTATTCCTGTTGTTGTTAAAGTAGACTCTACCTTGTGTCTCCTATTCCTGTTTCTGCTAAAGTAGACTCTATCTTCTGGTTTGTAGCTGTCCCCGTTTTCTTCCATTTTCGTGGTATGTAAAATTGCAAGCTTGATGTCGATAAAGGAGTTGTGAAATTATGTATCACCCGTGGTTTGATATTGCAGGCGCATAATCTTCCGTGACTGTTCATTTACATTTTAAAACGCCGGTAGCATTTTGTTCGGTGTTTACTGATTTAAAGGATGAGCAACAGCCAGGAGAAAACGTGAAACCCCCTGCTCTGTTCTGGCAATTCCTTCCTTCTGGCATTTCAGAACAAACTAACAACAGTTCTCACATACCCCTCCCACCTAACCCTACCTCACCTCACATGAAAAGAGAAAAAGCACGACAAAGTATAAGTTTTTCTTCCAACAAAATGAACGGGTTTAGAAGGCAACAGCAGACAACTTACTACACGCAGCACAAAACCGGAAACCAAAAGCCCCCCCCCCCCCCCTCCTCCCCGACACCGTCTGCCACTGGAAGGAAAGGAACTAAAGCCAAAATAACAAACAACAGACTAAGCATCCTCTCTCTGCCCCAAAAGAAAACCTCACCCCCCCCCCCCCCCACCACCTCCAAAACAAAAAATCAACAACGAAAAAGCACCACAAATCCCAAGAAACCGAAACCATAGGGACACAAAAACACCAACAAAAAACCCCAACTAGCAATACCAACAACCTCCTTCACCACCTCTCTCTCCCCTCTCTCTCCCTCTCTCTCCCTCTCTCTCTCCCCCTCTCCTCCCTCTCTCTCCTCTCTCTCTCTCTCTCCCTCTCTCTCTCTCTCTCCTCTCCCTCTCTCTCTCTCTCTCTCCTCTCCCCTTCTCTCTGCAAATCCTCACGGCAAACTGGGTCTGTCTTGGCAGTGCAGTCACCAACGCCAGCTATGGATTGCATGCACTGCGGCTTCTGTCATGTATTTCTCCTGTTCCTCTGTCCCCTGTCCTCTCCACACCACCCCCTCCCTAATCACAGGCCGGGAATGCCAGCCCCCAGATCACCCCAGTCTCTCAGCCACACCAGTCCTTCAGGCTGCGATTCTTTCTACCCTAGTTTGTCTCGTTCATTTCAAAGCCACACCAGTCCTTGAAGAAAAGGCTTCAGGCTGTCATTCTCTCTACCCTAGTTTGTCTCGTTCATTTCAAGTACTGCTCGACCAGACCAACAGCATTCTGCAACGTGCTGTGCATGAATAAGCATGCATATACACACGCACACGCGCGCATGTATGCATCTGCAAACACAAGCACACGTACTTATACAAACATGCACGAATGTATAAAAAGACTAACGCAAGCACACACTCTTGCACACAGCTTTGAAACAAGTAATATACATCTCTCTCAGACACACACCACACACACTTCTTCACCACACACACACACACCACACACACACCACACACACACACACACACACACACACACACACACACACACACACACACACACACACACACACACACACACACACACACACCAATGATAGCAACAGAAATAACGACAACGACGGCGACATGACGACGACGACGACGACGACGACGATGATGATGATGATGATGACGACGACGACGACGACGCCGCCGACTATGACAATGATCACAATGACGACGACGTCGACGATGACGATGACCACGACGACGACGATGACGAAGATGATGACAATGATGATGACGATGATGATGACGATGACAATGACAATGACGACGACGATGACGATGATGATGATGACGATGATGATGACCTAACAACATATTCTCACAGTCCAATATGGGGAGCTGGGTGTGTGCGCTGCCCTGTTGGCGGGAATGCTCTCTCTCACGGGCTGACTGGCGGGGGACAGACAGGAGAAGGGAGAGACTGGAGAGACTGTACTGGGGGGGGGGGGGGGGGGGGTAGCTGGGGAGGGAAGATGATTGCAGAGATTGACTGCTTATCTTTATTCCCAAGGGCTACAGATAAGTATTGTTATATGTTTTTGGTGTCTTCCAGCTTTTGTCCTGAGAAGGGACTATCCTTCATAATCACAACTAATAATTTCTGGTAAACGGAAAGAAAAATATATTATATGAGAGATTGATTGATTGATTGATAATCTTTATTTCCAAGGTTACAAATAAGTACTGACATACTTTTTTCATTCGGTCCTTGCCCGGAGAAGGAACCATAATCAGAGCTGATTGTTTCCAGTAAACGTAAAATTAAAATAAGGTAATAAAAATGATAACTAAAAAAAGATTTTGTCAATCTATATATTAAACATGAGAGAGAGAGTATCATTAAAAAAAAACTTTCTATACAAGGCACTAGAAAATCCATGACAAAAGGTGCGACAAAAATCAATCAGTTATTAAACACAAAGAAGAAACACAGCCAGGCAGATAGAAAGATAGGGATATAGAGACATATACGCAGGTCAATATATTTAATTCTACAATAAATACCCAAATATTATAACAATACATAATACAAAACTACGGAAAAACAAGCAAAATAAGCAAGAATCAAGGACACAGACTTATAAACTGTTGAGAGAGATATGTGAAAGAAAGTTAAAACAATATCATTAAAAAGTAGTAAAAGAACCATAAAAAACCCCTTCAATTCTTAATCTGAGAGAGACAGAGAGAATGACAATGACAATGTCAATGGCAGTGGCGATGACAATGAAATATTCTTTTCTTTCGGGGATAATGAATAAGCACCCATGTGCTTTTTTTACATCCAGTTCCCGCCCTTAGGGATACGTCATGATAATAAAACAAGCACAATACCCACAACTCACACAGTGAGAAAAAAAAACCAAATCAAAAACAAAGTAAAAAACACACACATGTAAATAGTTTTATTTTGGCAAACAGGAAGATAAACGTCAACGAACTCATTATATTTTTTGTGGAAAACAACAGCAATAGTAACCTAAAGGTAAAGGTAAAGGAGTCCCATAACCTGTAAGGTCGTAGGGGAGCGAGGCGTCAGAGACCTCACTTCTCTAGGGCCAGCATTTTGAGGGCGGCGCCCATCTCCTCTCCCTCGCTGCTTTACCTTCCCTGACCCTAAAGAGGGCAGGTACCCATTTACAGCTGGGTGAACTGGGGGAACTGTACTGAAGCCAAGGCGCGAAAACGGTCACCCATCCAACTGGTAACCACGCTCGACGCTGCTTAACTTGGCTGGGGGAAAGCGAGTGCTCCGACCACTGAGCTATCCCGTCCCCTACACAAATAAAAACGTCATTTAATCAGACTTTAGGAGATTACGCAAAACAATGTACGTGCACGTACACATACACACACACCATGCATCAATACCAAAATCAATGTTTGTGATGTTCTTGTATAGTCATAGAAACGGACATCTACACATTGAAATTAAGCTATACATGAATGCTACACTCAAAACAGTCAGATAGTGGAATAAGACATTCACTAAAACTCAAATACGGTCAATATACGCAAAAAATGGAGAATATAAAATCTGAATAAAGCATTCATCAGGGTACAAACTATAAATACGACAATTAAATCTATAAGCAACACAATAAAAGGGATATAGAGATAGACAGACAGAGAGAGAGTCACACTGACAGACAGAGTCAGACTAACAGACAGAGAGACAGAGAGAGAGATGACAATGACAAATTCTTTTATTTCGAGGATAATGAATAAGCACCCTTGTGCTTTTTTACATCCAGTCCCCGCCCTTAAGGATATATATGATAATAAAATAAAATAAAGCCTATAGCAATACACTTACACAGTGTACGGGGGGAAAATCTACACAAAAATCACTGAAGAGAAAGAAAGAAAAGAAAAAAAGTACTAACAAGTAAGGAGGAAAGCAAAACAGAAAACACAGAAACAACCGAAAAAATAGCAAGAACCAAGAGCAAAACAAAAGCGGCAACAACAACAAGGGGAGAGGTGACACCCAGTAGTTCCCCTTCAACAACAACAACAACAACAAACAACAACAACAACAACCCCAAACCAAAACAGAACCAAACAAAACAGAACCTCCAAAAAAATTAAAGGAGAACAAACCACCTAAAAGTCATTTTTCAATAACACAATAGCCATATACAAGTAAAACATTCACAATAATATATATATATATAGAGAGAGAGACAATGACAAGTTCTTTCATTTCGAGGATAATGAATAAGCACCCATGTGCTTTTTTACATCCAGTCGTCACCCTTAAGGATATATATGATAATAAAATAAAATAAAGCCCATAGCAATACACTTACACAGCTTACGGGAAAAATATCTACACACAAAAAAAATCCCCACAAAAAAAAGTAGCAACAAGTAAGAAAGAAAGCAGAGCAGAAAACACAGAAACAACCGAAAAAAATAGCAAGAACCAAGAGCAAAACAAAAACGGAAACAACAAGGGGAGAGGGAACAACCAAATAGTCCCCCCTCAAAAAGCAACAACAACCCCAAACCCAAACCAAAACAGAACCAAACAAAGCAAAACCACTATAAAATAAAGGAGAACAAACCACGTAAATAGTTTCATTTTGGCTAACAGAAAGAAACGGCAAAGTTCTTTGTGCTTTTATGGGAGGCAACAGCAATAGTAAACTAGATTAAACAAATATTGTAGAAGCAATTTGCATCCCCATGCACACGTACACACACACACACACACACACAAAACACACACACACACGCACGCACACACACACACACACACACACACACACATACCCACACACGCGCGTGCGCGCACGCACTCACACCATGCATCAATGTCAACATAAGAGAGAGAGAGAGAGAGAGAGAGAGAGAGAGAGAGAGAGAGAGAGAGAGAGAGAGAGGAGAGAGAGAGAGAGAGAGAGAGAGAGAGAGACCTCTTAATTTTTTAAAATTTATTCTTATGCGCTTTTTTACATCTAGTCCCCGTGTGTATGCGATTTTGTAAATTTTGTCATCCGTTCCCACCGGCACACAATGGCCTACTATTACAAAAAGCGGAACAGGATTTAAGCTGTGCGCAAGATGTTCTGCGTGCGTTCGCACACGGGACCTCGGTTTATAGTCTCATCCGAATGATCATTAACCATTTCACCCAGTGGTGTGTAGAGCAGCAACAAAGCGCTTCCACTCCTGCCTATCCTGGGCCAACCTAGTCACTGATCCCCAAGAGTGCTGCATGGCCTTCATCTCACTTTCTACAGTCCTCCTCCACGTTGCTTTTGGTCTTCCTTTCTTTCTCCTTCCTTCTGGGGTCCAGTGCAATGCTGTTCTTGTGATTGACTGTGGGTCTCTTCGGAGGATGTGCCCAATCCACTTCCACCGTCGTCTGGTGATGATGGTTCCCATGTCTTCTTGCCTGCATCTCCGTAGTATGTCTTCATTGGAGATCTTCTCTGGCCAAAAGATCCGGAGAATTCTTCGGAGGCATATGGTGTGGAAGGATCGAAGTTTGGTAAGATCCACTTCCGTCATCCTCCAGCACTCAGAACCGTACAGGAGCGTAGACACAACACAGCTCTGGCATAGCTTCAGCTTGGTGTTGGTGCTGTACTGAGTTCGATTTTTTGGTCAAACTGGGACGAAAGGGCGAGGCTGGGAATCGAAACAACAACCTCACGGTTTACTTGTTGGCAGGCGAACGTCTTAACCATCCTGCCACCTTCAGACAGACAGAGTCAGACAGAGGAGGGGGGGGGGGGGGGGGGGGAGAGGGGGAGAGAGAGTGAGACAGACAGACAGGCATACAGAGAGAGAGGGGATCAGACAGACAGAGAGAGAGAGAGAGTCAGACAGAAGGAGACAATGACAATGACAAATTCTTTTATTTCGAGGATAATGAATAAGCACCCATGTGCTTTTTTACATCCAGTCCCCGCCCTTAAGGATATATATGGTAATAAAATAAAATAAAGCCCATAGCAATACACTTACACAGTATACGGAAAAAATATCTACACAAAAATCCCCACAAAAATCACCGAAGAGAGAGAGAGAGGGAAAAAAAGTAGCAACAAGTAAAAAAGAAAGCAGAACAGAAAACACAGAAACAACCGAAAAAATAGCAAGAACCAAGAGCAAAACAAAAGCGGCAACAACAACAAGGGGAGAAGGGACAACCGAATAGTCCCCCTCAAAAAACAACAACAACCCCAAACCCAAACCAAAACAGAACCAAAAAAGCAAAACCTCAAAAAATAAAGGAGAGAGAGAGAGAGAGAGAGAGAGAGAGAGAGAGAGAGAGAGAGAGAGAGAGAGAGAGAGAGAGAGAGAGAGATCATACAGACATACATACAGACATATATATATATATATATATATATAAGAGAGAGAGAGAGAGAGAGAGAGAGAGAGAGAGAGAGAGAGGAGAGACAGACAGACAGACAGACAGACAGACAGACAGACAGACAGAAGAGAAACTGACAGACAGACAGACAGACAGGGAGAGGGTTGGGGTGGGGGGGAGGGGGAGGGAGGAAGCTTGCTGACAGCGTTGCACAGTATGATCCCTCTTTGGCAAAGGCAGGAATGCCTGTGAAGTGTTGGAAATAGCTCTGTGTATGTGTGTGTGGTGTGTGTGGTGTGTGTGTGTGTGTGTGTGTGTGTGTGTGTGTGTTATGTGTGAGTGTGGTGTGTGTATGTGTGAGTGTGTGTGTGTGTGTGTGTGTGTGTGTGTGTATGTGTGAGTGTGTGTGTGTGTGTGAGTGTGTGTGTGTGTGTGTGTGTGTGAGTGTGTGTATGTGTGTGTGAGTGTGTGTGTGTGTGAGTGTGTGTGTGTGTGAGTGAGTGTGTGTGTGTCTCATATCTTGCTTGCTTGTCAGTGTGTGTGTGTGTGTGTGTGTGTGTGTGCGTGCGTGTGCGTGTGTGTGCGCACGCGCACGTATGTGAGTGTATTTTTTAAATGTGCAAACCTATGTCATTATGCAATTGTTCCTTATTATTTCTCTGGTTTTTTCCAGGGCTGGACGTAAAAAAGCATGCAATGCTTAATCTATTACCCTCAGAAAAATAAAAATGGTTGAAAATTGTTCTCTCTCTCATGGCAAAATTTACACAACCACACGCACACAGGGACTGAATATAAGAAAATAAAGTGTTGATTCCATTATTCTCAAAACAGAAGGATAGATAAATGAAATAAGATAGGCAAACCTCTCTCCTCTGTTGTATAGGAGTGACGACGATAAAAAATAACATAGGTCATGAAACAACAATACACCTACACACACACACTCCCCCCTCACACACACACACACACACACCTCCCCCTCACACACACATACACACACTCACATCCACTAATATCCCCCAACCTACACACACATATGCCACACCCCCCCTCCCCCCACACACACACAACACACGGACACACGCACCCCCACCACCCTACACACACACATTCTCCCCTCCCCCACCCCCAATCCCCGACCTACACACACACACACACACACACACACACTCACACACACACACACGTAGTTTTATTAAAAAATGCAGCCCTGTTTTCACAACTGCATAATTGTGTAGGGTTGCGGCGATGTCAGCCTGCCATGTGTGGAGTGGTCTAGCCTCGCTGCAGACCAATAAAAGAGAGCTGAAACAGAGAGGGGGCTGTGGAGGCTGCGCTGCTGTGCTGTGCTGTGCTGTGCTGTGCTGCTAGGCCAGGCGCACGTGCCGCGTACCATGCCCCGGCCACACAACCAGCAGTTGTCTAGACAGGAAGAAAAATGTCGGCTTGCAGTTTTCCTCCTTTTGTTTTGTTGTAGTTTGCTTTGTTTCGTTTTGGGTTTTTTGAAGGGGGGGGGGGGGGGGGGGGGGTGGACGAGTTTCTAAATCAGCCTGTCGTGTTGTAAGTGGCTTAGACGTTAACGCTCCTATCCAGGAAACTGGGAGGACCTCAGTTCGAATCTGGATTCCCCCGTGGAGTTGTTTGTTCGGAGTTCTGTCAGTATAAACAGCATCCCCACCTTCTGGAAGTTCTGTGTTTGGAAGTTTGTCTTTTCTTTCCCTCTCTTTTTTCCGCCTTCTTCCTTTTCTTCCTGTTGCCTCCTTCTTTCTAGTTTCTGCCTTCTCCCTTCAATGTCCTGCCTTTTCCCCAGAAAGACTTAGAAGGTAACAATTCTCTCCCACATCGAAATCGGATGTGCTGGGCCTGACTTGTCAGACGCTTAACGTCAGTGCAACGCATTTTCGCTCATAGGACAGACAACGATAGTTGCCATCTGAGCGTTTGACAACGACGACGACGACAAAGAAGAAGAAGAATTGTGACTAGGGCAGAGTTTATCTCATCGCTTTGCTACACTTTGAATTGCTGTCTGGGTGCTTGTCTTGTGGAACGTATGGTAAGCTTTGTGAGCATTTAGCGCGTGCAACAGAGCCACTGAGGAGCAACTGGTTGCTGGTAAAATCATGATGAAGCACTGTGTTTAAAGCGTCAGCAAATAAGTCGTAATGTTGCTGACAGTAAACAAATAAAGGATTGCGCCACACTGTGGCGACGTGCTCCGTATGGTGAGAGCGAGTCACATTTAGTGCAGAGACATGTGGGATTGCAGGTGGTGTGTAACACAATACAATACAGTACAATACAATACAATACAATACGATGCAATACAATTCAATACATGTACAACTTGTTAGAAAGGAACATCTCCGAAGTTTGTCTTATCTCCAGCTCTTGCTATAATGATTGTGTCCTTCACCGTCACCTGTCCCGTAGTCCCATGGACCCTGGGGGCACCAATGAAGATTTTGCAACCAGCTTCCTCCACTCCCCGCCGTCCTCTGCTTTCCGTAGCAGAGTACTAATACTATTTACTGATTTATAACCGTATTAATACAATACAATACAATAAAATGCAATACAATGCAATATAGTACAAATGTAATACCATACAATACGATTTATTATTGGGCATGATTATAAAACATTAAACTCACATATCCCCCATTGCTCTACACATTTTTGTTGTGAATAAAGTGATGGGAATTTGTCTTTCTTCTTTTCAGGTCAACGAATTCAAGACTCATTCAGTCTGTCATACTTGCTGATTCATTCATTGTGAGTTGACAGTTTGTCGTTGTGCATCCTTTCTGTGATCAGCCACGACACTGAACTCCAGCTTTTGACAGTCTGCTAGCTAACCCTCCCCGTGTTTTGTTTTGTTTCGCTTTCGTTTTGTTTTCTTTGGTTTGGTGTGACAGAAAAGCTGTCTTTGTTCTCGACAGGTCAAGTTTGTTTAACCTGTAGCAAAGTTCACAAAGATGACTCAGCGCATGCTGCAGCAATTTGTGCAGTCTGTTGTTGTTTGCTGTTGTGTAGTCCATTATTGTTGTTGGCTGTTGTGCAGTCTATTGTTGTTGGCTGTTGTACAGTCTATTGTTGTTGGCTGTTGTGCAGTCCATTATTGTTGGCTGTTGTGCAGTCCATTATTGTTGGCTGTTGTGCAGTCCATTATTGTTGGCTGTTGTGCAGTCCATTATTGTTTGCTGTTGTTGCGGGTATATTTATAGTTTGTTTGCTAGTATATGATGGTTTATGTCCCTTTCCTCTGCCTAGTTTGGTGATTTAAGTATTCGTTTGAGAATGGTACCTGTTAAAGTAGTGTTGTACATTTCACAGAAAGAAGTTAGAATAATCTCCAATGTGGATAAACATGAAGGTCTGTCAGTGAGGAAAAACAGAACAAGAAGTAGAGACAGAGCAACGAGTCTGCACTGGAAATGAAATAACACAGAGAAACACAAAGGAAGTAGTGTTTGAGGATTCTGCACTGCAAATGAAATAACAGAGAAACACAAAGCAAGAAGTAGTGTTTGAGGATTCTGCACTGCAAATGAAATAACAGAGAAAGACACAAAGCAAAGATTCTGCACTAAGAGAGAAAGAAACAAAGCAAGAAGTACTGTTTGAGGATTTTGCACTGGAAATGAAATAACACAGACAAACCGCCATGCTTGGCAGGGACTAGCATGCTGAATTCCTGACAGAAAGACTGCTTGCACAACTCCCACCAATCTCTGTTTTGTTGTTTATTCCTTTGCTTGTTGTTTGATCCAGCCAACTCTACCCGTTGTGAGTTTACAATGGCCCCTTGGGAAGATTGGGGCTGCACACTTGAGCTTGTACTACTCTAGGGATGCGATTGTGAGAGCGTTGCTCAAAGTACCTTCCCACCACTGCACATGTCTGCATCTCTTGGGCTCAGTTCACGCAGGGATGTATACGAGGAAACACGAAACCCAGTGCAGCCCTGTTAAGAAGCCTCAATGATGGTGGACCCCTAGAGCAGCATTGTTGAATCACCTCCATCATAATAATAATATTATTGATCATCACGGAATAAAAAGAAAGGTCCCTGATTCAGGAGCCCCCGGTGCTGTGGTCTCATGTTGACCCTAGTTTCAGCTTCCCTGAAATTCAGTGCCTGCCGTAAGTTTGTGTCAATACCTTCAGGATCAGGGAAGTTGATGGGAGCAGGTTGTCGGCCATCACCTCAAGTTGGTGTCTCACCCATTCTCAGGCCCTAGCTGTGCTATGCTCTGTCATCAGTGGTGGCTGTGTAGTTTGACAGGAAACGCATCAATGAAAACCACCAACGTCACCCTGTAGTAGTGCAGGGCCCTTCTGGGTGGTGGCTTTACAGTGGCCTAATATTGGTAAGCAGCCTTCTTGTGAACTTATAGCCTGGGGGAACATGAAAGGCTATGAATAACTAGGGTGGTGAGGTCAGAATGAGTTTGATGAGAGCAGCAGGATAGAAATCATCACAAAAGATTTTTTAAAAATAACATCTCCAAAACAACAACAACAACAACAACAAGATTTATATCAACAAAGAAACAAACATATTTTCCACAGATTGCTTTTCTCTCCTCTGCTCTCTTCCTTCCTGTCCCCTACTCTTCCTATCTCCCTACTCCTCTCCTAGTGCCGTCAGCGCCTGGGCTTTATCCCAGTTCTGGATTCAACCATTGACGCTGGGGGCAACAGCAGAGTGAGAGGCTGTAGTATGACCAGTGGCTTTCTTTCCCACTCATGGAATTCCACTTTACAGATTAGTCTTTAGTGATCAACTATGACTCTCTCTCTCTCTCTCTCTCTCTCTCTCTCTCTCTCTCTCTCTCTCTCTCTCTCTCTCTCCTCTCTCTCTCTCTCTCTGACTAGGAGGCTTGACTTGCATAGTTCTTATATGATGCAGCCCGGGGGGCTAGTTGGCCTTTGGAGAATATCTTCAACGCTGACTGTCTGTATGCCCTCTTGGCCGAGAGAGTGGAGATGTGCTGTGGGCAAGGCATCTCCACTATCATCAAATTTCTGCCCAGTTTCCGAAACAGCAGCTGCCTCCTTTGCTATTTTGGAGGTCATTGTCGAACACGACCGAAAAAACATATGACTCCTCTCCTAAGCCTAAAAGTACGCAAGCACACGCGCGCGCGCGCGCACACACACACACACACACACACATTTTCAGTGATGCAATCTATTGCAATGCAGAATTGCACTAAGGGTAGCTAGTGTGGTTTTGTAGGGCCCTGTTGTGTAACATGTGCAGAAAAAATGGAGCGTGGGTGTTGGGAGATATGGAAGAAGGGGAAGGGGGGGGGGGGGGGGGTATGGAAGGAGGGGGAGAAGGAGGGGGAGAAGGAGGTAGGAATGAGGAGGCGGAAGATCAAGGGTCACTGTGACAGCTGTGTGGCGGGCTTGTGCCTCTGCCTTCAAGTCTGCCCTGCACTAACGGTGTTGTTGTTGATGTGTCGTTTTTTATCAGCGTCCCTTTGTACGTGCGTGCGTGTATGCGTGCGTGCGTTTTATCTTTCTTTTTTTTCGAGAACAATGGAATTAATAAGCACTCGTGTGCTTATTTTTCATTCAGTCCCTGTGCGCATGCGGTTTTGCAAATTTTATCTGTTGCCACCGGCACACAGTGGGCTACTCTTTCGAAAAGCGGAACGTGTTTTAACGTATGTGAAAGATGTATGTGTGTGTGAAGTCAAGTCAGTCAAAATAATCTTTATTGAGGGTAAAAGATTGAATTTACACAACTTTTTTTTCATCCTGCCCTCACACAAAAATCAAGAAAATGTGTGTGTGTTCACAATAATTTATACCTGCTAACATTCACACAGACTTCTTCTATCTCAGCTATATCTTTACACTTCGCTTTTAAAAAAACACTTTTACACTTCGCTTTTTTATCTTTTCTTTATCCGCTTAGACATTCTGTTCTGAGGAGGGTCAGTCTAATAAGAAAGAGGGTTTTTAAGACTTTCAAGGTGTGGAAGGTGGGAACGTGATTCTCAGAAAGGTGGGCAGGGAATTCCAAAATGAGGGGGCTGTTTTGGCAATGCACCTTGGCCACGTGCAGTGGAGGAGAGGTCCCACGGTTGTATGGCTGGTTTTCCCAAAATGGAGAGCCAATCATTGAGCAGCATTTGTTGGTGTGCTTTTTTGCTTTTTTTAGATCTCGTGTTTCTCTTTCTTTTGATTTTTATGAAGACTAGGTGATTCAAATGTTTAAATATCTACATGTATTTTTTCTTTTCTTTACAAAAGTCTAGAACAGATCCCTAAAAGCACACAATCAGCCAGCTAACTTTCCACCAACCAACAGATTAACTGAGCTTACCACCAAAGACAATCAGCTGTTCTCTCTTTCTTTTTGTTATTTAGGAATGTCAATGGCAAACAATGTCATTAATAGGATTGCCACTGGCACATAATGTCATTTCTAGGATTGCCACTGGCACATAATGTCATTTCTAGGATTGCCACTGGCACATAATGCCATTTCTAGGATTGCCACTGGCACATAATGCCATTTCTAGGATTGCCACTGGCACAGGATTGCCACTGGCACATAATGTCATTTCTAGGATTACCACTGGCACATAATGTCATTTCTAGGATTGCCATTGGCACATAATGTCATTTCTAGGACTGCCACTGGCACATAATGTCATTTCTAGGACTGCCACTGGCACACAATGTCATTTCATGGATTGATTCACGGCTGTGGCCTCCACTCTTTGTTCCCTAAGGAGGAAAGTCGTTTAATGGATTGACCTGACACTTCACTCAGGCCAGTGTCTTTCAAGTGCTTTCTGTCAATCACGCCAGAGAGAGAGAGAGACAGAGAGAGAGAGAGAGTCAGCAGAGAGAGAGAGAGAGAGAGAGAGACAGAGGGACAGAGAGACAGAGAGACAGAGAGAGACGAGAGAGAGACAGAGAGAGACAGAGAGAGAACACTGAAAGTAATTTATTGCCATTAACAATACAGTCTTTTTGGCAAGGAGCACAGTATGAACACAATTTAAACAATGTGTTTTTTGCAACAAAGAAATAATGAAAACTGAAAGAGGGTGAAATCTCCAACTACATTCAACCGAATGTATTAATTTTTATCACAAGCTTGCGCGCGCGCGCACGCACATACTCACACACACACATACACACACACACACACACACACACACACACACACACACACACCCACCAGTGTTATGTTCCCCGCTTTGATTTTTTTTAAAAAGGTCAGCAACAGTGTGAGACAAATTAACCACCCGACCCTCACATTCAAATAAGGCAATTTAGCCAACGGAGTTCGTATTCCGGAATACAAAATAGTGTTACACTGAAAAGGTATATCAGTTAACTGCAGTTTTCTTTCTTTGGCTGTCCCAAGCAAAGGAGATAGATTTTGCAAGTGATTTTAGACATTCTTCATCTTCGATCAAGAGAATGCTAACTTTATCTCTAATTCTTGAGATTCCTCCATTAAATATGAGGCATTTCTGACGGATGTCATCGTACAAATTACAATCAAATAAAATGCATTTATTTTTATCTTCAGTCTGCGAGCCACACATGGGGCATGGGGACTGTGCAGATGTGTCAGTGGAAAACCATGTTTTGCAGGCATTTAGGCCTAACGTTTTCATCGGAATCGAGCAAGATTACTCCTATGCCAGACTTAACAAATTCGGAGAGAGAGAGAGAGAGAGAGAGAGATGAGAGAGAGAGAGAGAGAGAGAGAGAGAGAGAGAGAGAGAGAGAGAACTCTGAACTCTGAACTCTGAACAGTTTTAATATGTACATTGGCCTTAGGCCACAATACACGGAGTTTGGGGGAAAGAGGAAAACCATTATATTGGTACGCAAATTTTGATCACACATGGAAAACAACCGATCCTTTGAGGCTCATATCTCGAACAAGGTTAGCATTTGATACACATTCATGTCATACCGCATCAATACTTTAGACAGTAGACATCAAAATCAGTATCAGTCAAAATGTAACATTACAATTCAGGATCTGGATCATACATGTGAATACAAATCCTTAACACACCCATCCTTAACTGATATTTTGACACAGCAATTTCTTCCTTCTATTGATAGAATGAAAAATATATCTGGATAGATAATGACTACGTTCTCTATTTGATGTTATAAGTAAAACTGACAATGGTATATTCATACAGTTAGTCAAAAACTTATCCCTTAGATCTGAGTACATTGGACAATCGAACAAAAAATGGGCTTCGTTTTCGACTTTTGTTTTACAAAATGGACAGAACTTTTCTTGATCATGAATACTGTATCTATGGACATTATTCATAAGAGGCAAAACATTTAATCTAGCCTGTGTAATAGCAACTCGAAAACAGTAAGTATCTGTAAAGTAAATGTATTCCTCTTTTCCAAAGATAGTTTTGAAAGATCTATAATGTTCATACCTCTCTTTATCTTTTATGGTTCCATGCCATTCTTGAATAAACATGTCTACTAATCTTTGCTTAAATACACGTAAAAAAGCCTTTTCATCACCAACACCTTGTTGTAACCATACACTATTAAATCCTGTTTCGCACAAAATTTCTCTTATTTTTGATACCCAGCATTCTTTTCAATTTTTATCTAGTTCCAATAGCATTTGGTAGGCATTGTATGGCAATCTGTTTGAACTCATTTGTAGTAACTTAAACCAGTATTTAATAACATTATATAAGAATTAATAAAAGAGGATACCTACCCAATTCACCATACACCATTTTATTGGGTTGTTCTTATTGGAACTCCTAAAAACCTCTTACTTGCTGACATGTAACTTTTTCAATATGGTCCATTCTAGTTAAACCCCATATTTCTGAAGCATATAACAAAATAGGCTGAACTTTAACATCAAAAACCTTAAAAAACGTGCTTGTATTCATTTCCTTATACCTATTAAATGCTTTGTTTAACTGGATGACTGCTTTTTACCTTTAATTACTAGTTTCTCAGTGCCAAACTTTGTACTAATCTTTGTTGTAAAAGTGAAACCTAAATAGCAATATTGATTAACTACGTCCAGCTTAACACCCTTATAAAACCATTTTTCATGTTTTGCTAAAAATCCCCCTTTTCTAAATACCATGACCTTCGTTTTATCAATATTAACATTTAACTGCATGTTATCACAATAAGTTTACAGAATATTCAGTTGCTGCTGTAATCCAAATGGGGTCACTGAAAGTAAAGCTACGTCGTCAGCAAAAAGTAATATAAATAGTTCAAAAATATCAGGCAGTATTTGGACTCCATGCCTGCCCTTTTCATTAACATGATTAGCCAACTGATTGATGAACATTGTAAACAATGTAGGCTTAGTACACAGCCTTGTCTTACACCTATTGGGCACTCAAAAAACTCTGAC
>CM054135.1:99976894-100026894 GCA_028751875.1 Rapana venosa | reverse complement strand
TGTGAAGGATATCCAGAACAGGATGTAGACAGACAGTCAGACAGGATACCATACCTAAAAAAGATCACTGCACACGGGGAAAACCATCTGTTATCAAACTCAAGGGGACAACTGCGCACTTCACTGTCTTATTACAGGAACAGCAGTCATCCGGGTGACTACGTGCCGTCTGCCATCTTTCTTTTCCACGGAAGCCATTTTCCCTTCATGTGCACACCTTCTGCACAGAACAGCTGCTCTTGCTTTATTTATGGTCCAGGAAAAATATCAATTTGCCCGAGCCTAATGCAGACAGTCTCTAGTTTGGGGATAGTCTTTGCAAACATTCTTTTTCTTCTTGAATGCTTACACACCAACTGTTGTTGTCTGTCATATGAGCAAAACTGCCTCGTGCTTCCTTTGAGCGCCTGACAAGTGAGGTCCAGCACATCTGACCAGAGTTGGAGAGAGATTGTTTAAGTCTTTCTAAAAACAAACGGCAGGAGAATGGACCAAGAAGGCACAACATAGACAGAGAAGGCGACAGAAACTAAAGGAACAAGGTAGAAACGAAGAGAGGGATAGAAAAAAAGGAAATGCCAAGCACAGAATTCCAGAAGGTGGGGATGCTGTCTATACTGACAGGCCGCCAGCGTTTTCCCGCGGAGTGTCAATTCAAGTGGTTGAAAATATGTCATGACAAGCCTCCATCCTTCACCTGACGTCATGGGCCTCAGGTGTACTGGCGACTGTCTTGGCCATCCTCTATGGCAGCTGTCTGTCCTCTGCCGCTCTCCAGG
The DNA here is from genome assembly GCA_028751875.1 of Rapana venosa. NCBI lineage: Eukaryota > Metazoa > Mollusca > Gastropoda > Neogastropoda > Muricidae > Rapana > Rapana venosa. Next base: position 100,026,115 of record CM054135.1, on the reverse strand, counting down.
AAGGAGGGAAAGGTCAATCCCTGGTCCACTCCTGGACACCGTCTGTCCCACCTCTTCTCACCACTGCTTACTGCCAGACCTAACCCAGACCATGTTATCCCTGGGATTACTTACAGTGTTAACTGGCGTTGTTGTCGTTGTGATGGTGTTGTTGTTGTCGTCTTTGCTGTTATCATTATCGTTATCATCATCACCATGACCATTATTATTATCATTATTGTTGTTATTGCTACCATTATTAAGGTCCATTTCAAAGATACCCTTTAATGTGATATTAGGGCTGTAGTCAAGTCACATTTGCTGAACTTGAGTAACTAAAAGTGACAATCAATGTCCACATCATGAAGCACAGAATACCGCCAACTTGTAGGAAAAAACAACGAACGAACCAAAACAAAAACAAAAAAACAACTTAACAACCAATTACAAAGCAACCAATCAACTAACCAACCAAACATGACAGCAAACATCAAAGAGGACCTTTGTCTATGGCATATAATTAGTAGTCTCTAATAGAAGTCATCAAAACTCATGCTAGGAACATCAGCACACCTGCCTGATTGATTGATCATTCCTTCATTATCCCTTGCTACAAACTCTGCGAAAACAAATCTGATAAATGTGTAAAAGTAACTCAAGCAAAACCCCGCCCAAAATCAAGCAAACAACTAAGAAATCTGGAACCGAAAAACCAAAATTAACTATAACTATGTTTTAAAAAAACAAAAAAAATGTCATATATGCCAGCAACACGGATATCCTGTACCCCTCCCAGTATTGACAGTGTCACTGGGCCATTTCCAGAACACACACACACAGATCATGTTAGGCTGTATGTGTGTGTGTGTGTGTGTGTGTGTGTGTGTGTGTGTGTGTGTGTGTGTGTGTGTGTGTGTGTGTGTGTGTGTGACTCCTGATCTGACTGCTACCTAGTGTTCAGTTTCCAGGCGCTGTTTAGGGTTGTCCCTTTGATGTAGTTTTCCTTTAAATATTAGTTCAGGCTCTATTCCCCTGCAACATCTTCAGATAAGTCATAGCCGATGTTCTGTGCGTGAAAACACGCAGACTATCTTGTGCCTACATAAAACACCCGCCTTTTGGAGAACAGTAAGCCAGTCTGGACAGCTCACTGGTCACATCACTCGCTTCCCCCAAGCTAAGGGTAAGTCAAGTCAATCAAGTCAAGTCAAAATTTTATTTCCAGATGGTGCATTGAATAAGCAACGCATTTGCTTTTTTTCATCAAGCCATCTATCTAAGAACAAACTTCTTAGTGATTATACTAAGATACTACATTATTGCATCATTGAGCGTGGTTACCACTTGGATGGGTGACCGTTGGCGCGCCTTGGCTTCAAATTAGTCCCCCAGTTCACCCAGTGTAAATGGGTACCTGCTCTCTTTAGGGTCAGGGAAGGTAGAGCAGCGAAGGAGAGGAGATGGGCGCCGCCCTCAGTATGCTGGGTTTTGGAGAAGCTGAGGTCTCTGACATCTGGCTCCCCTACGGCATATTGGTTATGGAACACCTTTACCTTTGATGAAGTCAGTATGGCCAGTGATATGAAAGACACAAACATAACCAACATGCAAAATGAGACCTAGAGAGAGACATGGACTCCGATTCAACTTGCAGAAGACAAACTGACCGAAAGTTGTGGGACGGTGCTCGTGTGAGTTCTCACACAGCTGAGGGAGAAAACTCATACTAGGGATTCTTGACGAAAGAAAGATAATAAACTGAGCAGAGAGAGGGGGGATGACGGGAATATAAAAAGAAAGAGAACAGAGGGAATTTCTATGAACATTTCTCCTCAGAAACTGTAGAGAGAGTAGCAAGGGGGATAACCACGAAAGGTCATAGTGCATGTATCAGCTGGGTCGAAGTTAGGTAGGACAAACTAAGGCTGCATTATCAACAAGGTTAACATACAAGACACTGCCCACTAAGCCCCCTACTGACGACAGTGATGACTCAGTTGCAGAGCCAGACCTGAGCGAGACTCCAACCCGGGATGGAGACCACAATGCTCTTCCAACCACTGTCCCCCGTGAACCTCCGACCCCAGAGGCTTTGACACAACTCAGCACAGGTTCAGAAGTGTATGGGAAACTGAAACTGGGGTCACAGCCATGAGACCAGGGCATCTGGGGCCATCAGATCAGGGACAACTTTGTTTTATTGCATGATGATTGATAATGATGAGGATGATGTATCAATGCAATGTACATTTTGTCTTACGTATCACACCTGGGAATCAGTGTGATACAGTAAGTATACGCTGGATGAGAAGCCTGCATGTATGACTGTTTTCAAGTGCCTCGTCATGTAGACAGCCATAGTACAGTGCGACTTTAGAGGAGTTGTCACCTTTGAAGGAGAGTACAGGTCATAGCAGCAAGCTGTGTAGGCCTTGGCTTCGGGCTGACACCACTAGCTGACATAGCTTTGGGGCCGGGGCCTGATTCGTGCAGAAACAGCCAGGATTTACAGGGACACACTGCAGGCTCCAACAGGACAAGTCACCCAGTGAAGACAGCACTGTGGAATCTACACCAGTGACCTGACCACTGTGGCCCCAGATATGTGATCCTCCACACCAAACACTGCTGATGACATGCAAGTATAGATACTGAGATAGTGCTGGAGAAGAAAGCCTCGACAATGTCACATAAAGGCTTTCTTACACAGAAATATTTTATTCTCACACAATGTTTGCAAACACTGCATCTTGTATTCAAAAGTGGTTCTTTCCTTTCACTTTCTTCTTGTAAACTTTGTTTTACCGTTGGAGCAGTTGGCATGTGGGAGGGGAGTAGCCAGGTGGTCAGAGTGTCGTCCTTGTGATCTGATGTGAACAGAGGACACGGGTTCCACTCTCCGCTAAAGTATTAATTTAAAAGGATGTTTTTTCTCCTAGGGTCATCGTCACTGTTCTGATTCATCTCCTCTGAAAGTCGACTGGGTGGAGCTATAAAGCAAGATAAAATTGTGTTTACAATGACACACACATAACGTCTCACGATCATACTGAAACCTATTCCTATTTCTTGCTGAACTACACACTCATAACGTCTCCCCAACATACTGAAACCTATTCCTATTTCTATAAGAGTAGTCCAGGCAAGACCTGAATGATATAACACACCCAGCATGCAATCTGCGCTTTAGTAAAGCTGAAAGACGACGCTGAGCGCTGGGACATTACAATACCCCCAACCTGCAAGACCAAAGGCCAAGGCCCCTGTGTAATGTAGACCAATGACCTGACCAAACATGTGCCTGGAGATGTGATCCTCCCACACCTTACACCAGGGATGAATGTCTGTGCTGATACCAGGTGTGGGGGTCAGGGACTGAGGGCTGGTACTACCATAGTGCACTGTCACACACTTCTGTATTCTTCTCAACTACTTTCCTGGAAACAAGGCGTCTTTGATGAAATCAGCTTTTCCTCCTTTGCTTCTCAGCCCCACCCCCTCTCCATCCTCGACCTCCTACTGCCATTTCGCATGCAAGACATGTCAGTTTTGTGTGGTCTAGTCAGCGCCTGGGCTTTATCCCAGTTCTTGATTAAACCATTGAAGCTGGGGGCAACAGCAGCAAAGTGAGAGGCTGTATGACCAGTGGCTTTCCCACTCATGGAATTCCACTTTACAGCTTAGTCTTTAGTGATCGACTATGACTCTCTGACTAGGAGGCTTGACTTGCACAGTCCTTATGTGCTGCATCCCTGGGGGCTAGTTGGCCATTGGAGAACATCTCCAACGCTGACTGTCCTTATACCCACTTCGCCGAGAGAGTGGGGATGTACTGTGGGCAAGGCATCTCCTCTATAATCAAATTTCTGCCCAACCTCTACCTCTCTCTCTCTCTCTCTCTCTCTCTCTCTCTCTCTCATCTCTCTCTCTCATATATATATATATATATATATATATATATATATATATATATATATATATATATATATATAATACAAGGAGAGAGCAGGCCAGCTTAACGAACAGACAGGCAGATAGACAGAAAGACAGACAGACAGATATAGAGACAGACCTACAAACAAACAAACAGACAGCCAGAGGAAGATGAGTACCCTGCCTGACTGGTGACAGGGGTGTAAGTAAGGATCGGGTGGCATGTGGCAGCAGGCATAGGTTGTCTGTCCATGACAGCTCTGGCCGGTAGTGACACTGCAACACATGGTGCACCTCTATCAGTCCACACTGCAACACATGGTGCACCTCTATCAGTCCACACTGCAACACATGGTGCACCTCTATCAGTCCACACTGCAACACATGGTGCACCTCTATCAGTCCACACTGCAACACATGGTGCACCTCTATCAGTCCACACTGCAACACATGGTGCACCTCTATCAGTCCACACTGCAACACATGGTGCACCTCTATCAGTCCACACTGCAACACATGGTGCACCTCTATCAGTTCACACTGCAACACATGGTGCACCTCTATCAGTCCACACTGCAACACATGGTGCACCTCTATCAGTTCACACTGCAACACATGGTGCACCTCTATCAGTCCACACTGCAACACATGGTGCACCTCTATCAGTCCACACTGCAACACATGGTGCACCTCTATCAGTCCACACTGCAACACATGGTGCACCTCTATCAGTCCACACTGCAACACATGGTGCACCTCTATCAGTTCACACTGCAATGACACACAACACCCCCCCCCACCCTGTGTGTGAATGTGTGTGGGGGGGGAGGGAGAATAAATGTGTGTGCGTGCGTGCGTGCGTGTGTGTTTGTACGTGTGTGGGGGGGGGGGGGGGGGGGGGAGGGAGGGCGCTTGAGTGCATGCGATTTCGTTATTTCTGTCATTTTCTGTTATGTCAGTCTGCCCACAGTGTTTCATGTACTCGTTCAACACACACACATATACATACACACACGCGCACCCCCCCTCCCACCCCCCCCCCCACCCCCAACACACACGCACGCACACAGAGTTCTCAAAGGCAGAGGGTGTCTTACACAACTGGTCCATTCAGCTAGCCACATTCCAATCTTTGAGCTCTAAACATTCCGAGATTCCCAGGGCTCTTCAAAGTAATGGCAATGGAGGAAATCGGCAGCTGAGATTCCTTGCTTCTTGGAGGCAGTTCCCAACTTTTTCTTCAGACTTTTGGAAGGAAGGGGCAGAACCGCTAAGAGCATTGGATTTTTTAGATAGAAAATATGGTAACCCAACTGTCTCAAAATCGTAGATAAGAATTTCTCTTTACAAAAGAATTAATCACCAGTTAATTATTGATTTCCAGTATGAATGTTATTATCTGTGACATTTAAATCACGAGTTCTTGATAAAGTTCTTCAGTCAGCAAACTTCACATGTAATTAATCATGCTCCATGTATAAAGGAATTCCATGTCCAGCCTGGAACTTGTAAGTTTGCTATTGTCACACATCACATGAACGAAACCAATAGTTGAGCATTTCTTCCCCAAATACATCTTGTACACACACCAGTACATCAAAGTGGTCACCGCGCGGTATATTGTTTGGCCACGTGAGTGTCCAGTTAGTGACAATGACGTCAAACTTGCCTGCTCCCCAAAGATGGAATGCGGCTAGCTTCACAGTGGGCACAAACAGCTGCATGGCCTAATCTCGCCATTGGTGAACCTGGGAGCTCTAGCCAAGAGACGAATTAACTCTGCGTGTTGACTTTCTCTGCCTTTCATGGCAAAATTACTGCATCCGAGAAATGTCACACACAAAAAAATAACTGTCAACAGTTCTTTCAACAAACTTTTTTTTAAAAACATAATCATGAACGATTTTCTCATCAAGATTCGTTACTGTATTTATATCTGCTGATACGTTTGGTTGTTGTTGTTGTTGTTGTTGTTGTGAGTTCCCGGATCCCCAGCTTAACACTCTGGGGGTCACTCATCCCACCGGGGGGACCACAGGGTCTGGTGCTGGATGTCCCGCCTGTGAAGGGAAGTATGTGCAGTTCTGAACATCCGCTCTACACCTCTGCTTCCCGGGAAAGTGAAGCTGCAACCTCTTGTTTGGCTTGCCAGGCAAGAGGGGTACCCTTCAGAAGGGTGCTGCATAGCCTCTCCCATCGCAACTTTCCACAGCAGGCACCTACTCGTTGGTGTCCCCTGTTTTCGCAAAGACCTGCTGTGGGGAGACCGAGCGCCTGGCGGGATAACCAGGTAGTGTAGGTGGAGCCCGTTTTGCTGACAAAATCCACCTAGGAGAGCGGAAAACTCTGATTTCAAACCCATGCATGGAGAAGGAAAACTCGAAGAACACCCAGGAGGAAACCCTGTCATGCGCCAAAGGAGCTGAAATCAGAGGTGTCGGGCCGTCAGGCGCTCCAACCAAACTACGACACCATGTAATATAGCCTTAAATGAAGGTAACGCAAAGAAGAAAACTCATCCCACCTGGGAATCACTGTGAGATTGAAATTGCACACTGAATGAGAGGTTTACGTGTGTGACTTTTTTTTTAAGTACCCTGGCATTTAGGTAGCCATACTCCGACTTCAGAAGATTTTTTTCTCTTTGAAAAGGAGATTGCAGGTTGTTATGTTAAGAGCTTGTCACGGCTGAAGGCAATCCCAACACAACATCTCACAACATAACAATATTTTAGTGTAGGTCTTGGCAATTACCTGACATCAACAACTGACAACTTTTGACCTGGGCCAAGATAAATTCGGTGACATTACAATTTTCTATTGTTACGGCCTTTGACACAGTTGTGTGACCATATCGGAGTCATTTGCAATGTGTGTCCACAGAACACCCTGACCTCATCAGTTGCTCAAACATTGTTCAGCTAGTGTTAACTTCTTGGTGCATTTTCCATACGTGATGTTCAGAACGTTTCATACCACTTCTTTGAGTGTGAACAACAAGAAGAAAAAGAGAAGATTTGCAGAAACATCTGCAGAGGTACACACACACACACACACACACACACACACACACACAGAAACACAGAGTTGGGTGGGTGTAGCTGAACTGACCCTCAGAGAGGCAGGCAGTAGAACGGGAGGGGGGGGGGGGGGAAGGGGGAAGGGTCCAAATAACGGAGTTTGCATCAGGGTTGGGGCGACAACGTTGCCCATTCAGGCGGCTAACAGCCAGGGCTCAGCAAATAAACCCTACACCACAGGGGGTCAGCAGCAAGTGGGGCAGGCAGACAGGCAGGCAGACAGACAGGCAGGCAGGCAGGCAGGCAGGCAGGCAGGAAGGCAAACAACTCTCCTGGGGAAATGGGATGGTCAAACCAATCATGCCGAAACTCCTCCAGCTCCTCCCTTGGCTGTGTCTAACAGCTCTGTGGTGATTGTGTCCTCTCCAGGTTTGTGCAGGAGGCGGGACTGTGCAGTGGGTAGAGCTGTAGGTTAGGAGATGCGATGACGTTCTTGGGTGTAGGTTCAAATCTCCGCTAATCTTTCTTTTTGTGGACATTTTCTTCTTTTTTTGGGGGGGGAGTGGACATTGCATCTTTTCGTTTTTATTCCTCGGCTAGAGCTCCGAGGTCCACCAATGGTGAGAGTTTTGCGTGGGTGGCCGTTCTCTTTCCCAGACCCTTTAGGTAGCCGCATTCCGACTTCAGGGGTACAAGGTTGCATGTGACACCATTCCCCTGCATGCCCTTGGATAAAGACTAGGAACAGACGTGGTGTGTGCAAAGTGCACAGCTAACGTTCTGATGACACGTTTAAACATCCGTTCATCTGTGTAGACAAGAAGGTGGCCTCACACCAGCGGTATGGATGACACCGAGACACACAGCAGCAGACTGGGGAGGGGGGGGGACAGGGTACCCTGGTGGTTAGAACGCTGCGCACTACGCTTGCAATCTGCCGACCCGGGTTTAAATCCTGTTCAAGGGGAGTTTTTCCAAGGCGTCATCAGTGCCGACTCCACTATCCACAAAAGTCCTTTAAATAGGACTTGCAAAAACACACACATTAAATCCTGTTCCACTCTTTGAAAGAGTAGGCCATTGTGTGCTGGTGGGGAGATACCGTGATGCTGTCAGTCAGTTTCTGAGTGTGTGTGCCGATTGTGGCTGTGGAGTTCTAACCATAAAGTGCACTCTGGGTTGTCTGTTCCTGAGTGTGTGTGCTGATAGTGTGTGTGCTGATAGTGGCTGTAGAGGTCGATCCAGCAAAGGCAGTCTGTGTCATACTTAATTAAGTGTGGGTAAAGTCTGTCCCGGTCCTTGAGGTGCCGGTGTTACACTGCAACAGTGACCAATCAGCATGCAGGAATGTCGGTCAAGAAGAAGAAAAAAAAATGATGATGATGATGATGATGATGATGATGATGATGATAATAATAATAATAATAATGATGGTGATGATAATAATAATAATAATAATAATAATAATAAAATAATAATAATAATAATAATAATAACAACAACAACAACAACAATAATGTATGGAATGTATAATTATAGGGCTTTGTGTTGTCAAGCCAAGACATTAGCACAGAAGGGCAGGCGGCTGCGGAGAAGCGGAGACTGCTGGGTCTGGCAGGGAATGCTCCTCCCTCACGGCATTAGCGGCCATGGCTGCTCGGCAAATAGAACGTCCTCCGAATGGAGGTCAGGCTGTTCTCCTGGGGTCGTCAACTCGCCAGAGAAATAGGAGGGCAGGACATTACATTTGCTCGGCTGCCTCAAGTGTTTTAAAATAACCACATTAACCACACTAGCCACACTTTCACCCTCTGTGGGGGGAGCGGAACAACGCAGCCAAGCGGTTAGAGTGCTGGATTCGACATCTGAAGTTCGGTCAGCTGAGGTCCTGGGTTTGAATCTCCGCTGGGCTGGCTGTTGTTCGCTGCTGTTGTTGGGCACTCTGCAGTTGAAAGCCTTGATGAACGGGGAGGAACTTGCAAAACTTGTGAGCCTTGGAGCCCAAAGTGAAGAAGGGAAAAAGTCAAACAAAACCAGCCAGCCAGCCAACCAACCAACCAACCAACCAACCAACCAACCAACCAACCAAACACACACACAAACAAAAACGTGTGTATAAGATATTGAGGACGAAATTGCACATAATGACGACTTTGGCCTACCATCTTGTCTGAAGCACATACCGGGGAGCGGAAGGAACTTTCGCTAGGCTGACAGGGGAAGGGGGGGGGGGGGGGGGGGGGGGGTTGAGAGGATACCTCAGCGAAGGCCGGAACTCACGCCTTGATTAACTAACGTCAGGCCACCAGTCTAACGTTTTAACCATGCGGCCACCGCGCCTGAGCTAGCAATCTCGTCAATACGAGCACTATTTCCCAGAAAGGCGACTCGCTTGAATTAGACACGCTGGATAATTACGGGTGAGCCACGACAGAAACAGACTACAAGCAGGACACCTTCTGCATCACATGTTGAGGTAATGAGCACACAAAAAAAAGTAAACAAGCACATCAGGAATCCAAGAAAAACAAACTTAAGTTCAAAAAAAAAAAAAACCACAGCAGCAACATGGAATTGAGGGTAGTAAGGGGTTAAAGGGGAGGAGGAAGGGGGTGAGGAGAAGGGATCAGGAGGGGGAAGTGTTGCAGAAGGGGGTTCAGGTAGTGAGGGGGAAGAGAAGGGAGACAAGGGCAGAGTGGGGAAGGTCCAGGAGGGGAGGGATCAGAGAGAGGATAAGGGATTCAGGTAGGGAGGGGAAGGTTGCAGGAGGGGAGGGAGAAGGGACAGGGTTGGATAGAGTGGTTGAAGAGAGGTTACAGCCCTTCCTCGGCCAGTGATTGCTGAAGTTGATTGAATCCGTTTCCTCCAGGGCTGCCTCTTTCAATCATTTCAATCCTTCTCCTCCACCGCCTCCCCCCCCCCCCCCCCTCCTTCCCTCCTTCCCACGCCACTGCCATCCTTACCTCCACGCTTCCTACTCCATTCCTGTTCTCTCTCTTTCCCTGTTTCCTCTACTCTGTCTGTCTCTTAGATGTCTGGCTGTCTGTCTGCCCGCCTCTGTATCTTCTTCTGCTGCCTGTACCCCCTCTCCCCCCCCTCTACTTCTCTTTTTTTTTTTCTATCTCTGTCTCAAAACTGTCTGTCTGTCTATCTGTGTGTCAAGTCATTTTTTTTATTTCCAATGGTACATCTGTCTCTGTCTCTGTCCGTCTCTGTCTCTGCCTGTCTCTCCTTGTCTGTCTTTCTGTCTGTCTGTCTGTCTGTCTGTCTGTCTTGTCTCTCTCTCTCTCTCTCTCTCTCTCTCTCTCTCTCTCTCTCTCTCTCTCTCTTCTCTCAATCTTTTACAAAAGGTGTTATCTTCAAATAATATGTCCGAGCTTAAATCTTTAGCAATATATATAACGCAGGCTCTAGATAAACGTAAGCGGACTATGAATGAAACGGATCCTATACGTAATAACTGAAAATATTGGTTGGCATTTATCTGGACTTTGGTTTATTACTCATGTCCTTTTCATATTCATTCCTATGTTAATATGTTACTTACAATTACCCCCTTTGACTGATGGGCTTGTAGCTTTTGTCAAATAAAATTCGTTCATTCGTTCATTCGTTCATTCTCTCTCTCTCTCTCTCTCTCTCTCTCTCTCTCTCTCTCTCTCTCTCTCTCTGTTTCACACTGAAGGACATTAATTTTAGGGGAGTGCCGTGAGGTGGGTACTGATGACAACGCCAGGGAAACATCCCCTCAGAAAGCTCTCTCAGCGGTGGCTCGATCCCGGGCCTTCAGATCGTGAGGGCAACAGTATTAACCACCTGGCTGCCTTCCCTCAGAGAGATGGATTGTATTTTAATTTATTCTTTTATTTCAGTGATTGCAGTGATAATGGAATAAGCACCCATGTGCTTTTGTACATCCAGTCCCCGCCCTAGAGAAGTGAGGTCTCTGAAGCCTCACTTTCCTACGACCTTATAGGTTGTGGGACACCTTTACCATTACCTTACCCCGTGTGTATGCAGTTTTGTCAATTTTGTCATCAGTTTCCACCAGCACACAATGGTCTACTCTTCCAAACAGGTACGTATGCACAACATGTTCTGCGTGCGTTCGCGCACTAGACCTCGGTTTATAGTCTCATCCGATGGACTTTTGAGAGGGGTGGAGTCTACACTGATGTTGATTCCAGAAGAAAATATCCTCTTGAGCGGAATTCGAACCCGGACCAGCAGATCACGAGCGCAATGTGCAACGCTGTAACCAACTAGGTTAATCCCGTCCCAGAGAGAGAGAGAGAGAGAGAGAGAGAGAGAGGTGGGGGGAGGGGGGGGAGCAGAAGGCGAAACAACGTAGTAGATATGTCCTTTCCATTATGAAACGATACACCAACATACATACGCACCCGCTCACCCATTCACGCGCGCTCCCGCACACCCATTCCACAAACACAGACAGACGACACACACACACACACACACACACAATCCCTATGACGTAAGACGATGACGTCCCCAAACCCTCCTTTACTATAAATATCACATCGAAAAACCCCACTCCCATTCTCTCCTTCCCCCCACCCACCCAAAATAAAACCCAACCAACAACAATAACCAACAACAAACCAAACAAACTTCTCCCACTCCTTCAAAAGTAATTAGCCCTGCCAGCTTCATCCAAAGAAAAAAAAAAAAGGTTGCAGATGACGTGACGGCCAAATTGAAAGAAAATGACGTGCGCAGGGCGTGAATCCCAAATGGGAATTGGATAAACGTAAGGAGACGAGAAGTTGGCGGTGTGTGTGGGGGTGGAGGCAATGGCGTTATTGATTATATCAGGTTTCCATGTGTACGTGACAGTCGCCACATCGCACGTGCGACCTGCTAAGGTCAGGGGAAAAGTCTGTCAAGCCATATAATATAGGCTCTAGACCTATGAGGGTTTTTTGCCTTTTATCTGTGATCGATAGGGGTTCAGTGCAAAGCCAGGGTTGGGTTGTGAGGTGTTTGGTTTTTGCTTGTTCGTTTCGTTGTGTTTTGTTTTATTTTCATTTTGTTGGAATATGATGCATTAACGTGAGCAGAAGACTTTACATACAAAGCACTACGTTTTTCCATCATAATTATAGGTTGGTATGGAATGGATCGGTGGTGTAACCTTAACGCACACAAATTAGAAGTTGAGAGGTTATGGGTTCGATTCTTGTCCAAACCGGGACTTTTCCCCAATCTAGGGCGGGATAGCTCAGTGGTCGGAGCACTCGCTTCCCCCAGCCAAGTTTAAGCAGCATCAAGCGTGGTTACCACTTGGATGGGTGACTGTTTGCGCGCCTTGGCTTCAGTATAGTCCCCCAGTTCACCCAGCTGTAAATCGGTACCGCCTCTTTAGGGTCAGGGAAGGTAAAGCAGCGAGGGAGAGGAGATGGGCGCCGCCCTCAATAGGCTGGCCCCTAGAGAAGTGAGGACTCTGACACCTCGCTCCCCTACGACCACATAGGGTGTGGGACACCTTTACCTTTACTTTTAGCTAACCATGCGTGGTCTGCTGGATGCTAGTCTTTCACGTGAAATAGAAAACTAAAGTTCCGTATCCAACATTTCTCTAGTGCTCGTGAGAAAATCCCCACAAGAGTTAGAGCCACCCCTGGCAAACTACTGTAGAAAAAAGCCCTCTTATCGGGAAATAAATATCGGATTATGCTGATCTTGACGGACGCTATAGCCGAGTGGTTAAGACTGTTCGACTTTAATCCATTAGCTCGCGAAGTCGTGGGTTTGAATCTCGGTGGCGTCTGAAGAACTAAGGGTGGGAATAGTTACGAGGTCCACTTCTAGTTCAGACCTGCCAGTGCCGTAATTCCCTTCGAATATACACATGCAGAAGATCAAATATGCTCGTGAAAGATCCCGTAATTTATGTCAGTGTTTGAGGGGTCGTGAAAACATGAAGATACCCAGCACACATCCCCGAATCAAAAGAAAGATGGCAGCACTAGCAGTGTGGCAACACGCTCTGCCTACAGACAACAGCCTGAATTGCTCACATAGAGGAGAGAGGGAATTCCTAGCACAGAATTTCCAGAAGATGGGGTTGCTATTTATACTGACAGGCCCCAGGCATCCCCCAGTGGGATGTTTAAGTCTCCTCCGAAGAGCTTCAAGAGAATAAAGACAGCACAAAAATTAACTCGGGGGAAAATCCGCGTGACTTAGCGATTCATACGACACTGGAGCCTCTGAAATTAGTCATGGTCAGACCAGCAGTATAATAATAATAATAATAATAATAATAATATGGGAATTATATAGCGCCAAATCTTGTAAAACAAACAAATCAAGCGCTTGCACTCAAATCATGACGTCTAGCTGCCAGTAGCATGATGAAGACGTATTCGTCTGACGTTTGTTTTTGACATTAAACAACATTTGTGTCTCAATACCTCAACGATAAGAACTGTACAGGAACAGAAAGCTTTAAAACAAGGCCTGCGTCTATTTGTCAAGCATGAAAACCTAAGTCGCTTCCCCTCTTTGGTGAAACAAGAAGAACAATGTAAGTTAACTGCTGGAACAAGATTCGGCTTTTAGCCTCATGTCACAAGCAGGAATTTGCGGAACATTCAATCTACAGTTGAAAATGACAGTTGGACGATTGCACTTCTTTGTATTTTGTTTGCTTGGCTGGCTTTTTGCTTTGTTTTCTTTTCGTTTCATTTAAGAGAGAGAAAGGAACCATTGCGAGGATAGGGAGGGGAGATGAGGGGGGAGGGGGAGGGCAGTGTGGGAGCATGCATTGTATGTGGTAACATTTCCCCCCTCCCGGTTTCGAGATGGTAAAAAAACAACTCAACTCCACGGTCTCCATCGCCGCGGTCGTCGATAGGAGCTCCACGCAATGCCACCACCAGGGTTCTCCATCTCTCTCTGTCTCTGCTGAGTTCTACCATCTCCTGTAGCCCTCCTCCCAGACCACTGACCTCAGTGATGCTGGCCATGCAGGATGTTGGTGGTCTGCCTCTTTTCCTTCCTTCTGCCCTCAACCTTACCTTGGGGAACTGTCGTCATCAGATGTGTCTGTGTGTGTTTCTGTTTGCATGACCAGCATATCTCAGTCTGCGCTTATCAATTTCAGCTAGTAGTTGTTTGCACTGAGAGTTCATCAAGAATGCTTTCACAGGTTCTTCTTTCTGACAATCTGACTTTTAGAAGTCACCTGAAGAACCGCATTTTGGCTGAGTTTCTTTTGTCTTTTTCCAGTGTTCGTAGTGTCCAGGTTTCTGATCCATACAGCAATACTGGCCAGATTAGTGTTTTAACAGTTCTAATTGCAAGATACATAGGTGTGCCTCTGTCTTTCCAAACGTTGTTGACTGAATCGTCGTTTGCCTGATCATACCGAGTCTGGCCTGCACATCCTGTGGACAAGAGCTGTTGTTCTCATGTACAGAGACTAACTATTGATTTATCTATCTATCTATCTATCTATCTATCTATTCTTTCTTTCTTTCTTTCTTTGTGTATTCTTTTATTTCGAGGATAATGAAATAAGCACTCATGTCCCAGTGTGTATGCTGTTTTGTCAATTTTGTCATCCATTCCCACTGGCACACAATGGCCTACTCTTCCGAAAAGCAGAACGGTTTTAACGTGTGCACAAGATGTTCTGCATGCGTTTGCACACGGGACCTCGGTTTATAGCCTCATCCGAAGGACTTTCTTTTTTTCTTTTCTTTTTTTTTTTGGGGGGGGAAACTCCAGAGGAAAAATCCTCTTGAACGAGATTCGAACCGGGTCATCAGATCACGAGCGCAATGCGCATCATTCTAACCACCAGGCTGTCCCGTCCCGTATTCCAGATGTGTTCCTTATTTCAAAAAAAGGTATTCTGAGCGGTGACTGTACTATTAACGTGCATCCCTTAGGTCTTTCTGACATTGAACTTGATAAAGGCCAGCAGTGTTGCCCTCTGCATCAACGCTCTAGAGAATTATTAATTTTTGGTTTAGTACAAGGGAACGAACTCGCTGTAGTGAAAAATGTATACTAGTTGTTATTTCCCTTGACAACATTCTGTCCAAGACTCGCTACTTCGCAGTGTGTGTGTGTGTGTGTGTGTGCGTGTGCGTGCGTGTGTGTGTGTGTGGTGTGCGTGCGTGCGCGCGTGTGTGTGTGTGTGTGTGCGTGTGTGTGTGTGTTGTGTGTGTGTGTGTGTGTGTGCGTGTGTGTGTGTGTGCGTGTGTGCGTTGGGCAAGCGGAACTTGGTGAACACCCCTTCCCCACTCTTTCCAAGACATCCATGCCACTGGCCATAGCCCACCGTTTTAGGACAGTGGCACTGGTTTTCCAGGTGTGCAGGAACTGGTGTGCGTGCTGCACATCCAGATACCCACACAGTACAGACCACACACACACAGAGTCATCTGGGAGACTTGAAGACTTGCAAGTCCATGGGGAAAATCCCTCATTTCGACAGCTTACCCATATACAAATCGGAACATAACTCATAATTATATTCAGATTCTGTAGATGTCTGATAAATTATGCAAAGAAGTAAGAAAGGGAAGAAAGCCAGCAATTATAAGAGCGTTGTAAAGAACTAGAACTCGGTTGTTACTATTTCTGTGGATAGTGATGTGGGTTTTTTCCCCTTTCCCCTTCTTCTGCTTGTAAAGAATTGTGTTTTTTAATTAACGATCAGCCTTTTCCTCCCTATATTTCAAAACAGCAGATCAGCTGTACACAGTCACTATGTACTCCGATCAATGTATTTTTGGTCGTGTGCATAATTTCCCCCTTTTATTCCCCCCTCCTGTCTTTTTCCATTACTTTTTTGTTACTACTGTATCATTATTTTTTTTTTAGTGGTAATGGATGATCATCATTATCTTTGTATCAGCTTATTGTAATCATTATTATTGAATTATTTGTTTGATCTTTTATGTTTGATTGGTATTGAATGTATATTTTACATTCAACATTGATCAGAGTACATAGTGACTGTGTACAGCTGATCTGCTGTTTTGAAATAAAGGGAGAAAAGGCTGATCGTTAATTAAAAAACACAATTCTTTACAAGCAGAAGAAGGGTGAAGGAAAAAAACCCACATCACTATCCACAGAAATAGTAACAACCGAGTTCTAGTTCTTTACAACGCTCTTATAATTACTGGCTTTCTTCCATTTCTTACTTCTTTGAAAAGCACTACTTTAAGAACATGAGCGCATATGAATAATTGTTGAGAGGAGAGGAGAGATATAATTGCTGACAGTATTGTCCATGCAATTAGGTGTTGATGCATAGTATTTTCTTCTTTTTTGGATTTTTGGTTTTGTGTTGATGTTTTTGTTTATTGGTGGGTTGTGTTTTTGTTGTTGTTGTTTTGTTGTTGTTGTTGTTTTTGTTTTTTGTTGTTGTTTTGTTGTTGTTGTTGTTGTTTTGGGGGGAATGCTTTGTTCTGTTTGTTTCCTTGTTCGTTCTTTTGTTTGCTTTGGGGTTTTCATGGCTTTTTGTGTGTTGGTTGTCATTAATTATAAAGATGACAATGAAACGGGCAATATTATAACCTGGTATAATTTGTTCGACATTAATTTTTATTATTTTGTCTCTCATTTTCTTGTAATCCAAATCTAAGTGAGTACAAAATGTGTGCGGTGTATGCACGTGTGCATGTGTATGAATGTGTGTGTGTGTTGTGTTGTCATGTGTTGGGTTAGGTTGTGTTATGTTGTGTTGCGTTGGTGTGTGTGTGTGCGTGCGTGTGCGCGCGTGTATGTGTGTACAAGTTATGCAATGAATTTTTCTTGTTGAGGGTGCGGGGGGGGGGGGGGGGGGGAGGGGGGGGGGGGATTCCATTCTTGTTGTTGATGAGAGTTCTTTTTTTTTTGGTCGCGTGTATGTGTGTGTGTGTTTCTTTCTTTTTTTCTCTCTGTTTCTATTCTTCTTTTGGAGTTAGTTTTATTATTATTGGTTATGGTAATAATGTAGTTAGATAATATTGATCAAGGTTATTTTTGTTCCTAGATAGATGGCTTGATGAAAAAAATCAAATGCATTGTTTATTCAATGTACCATCTGATAATAAGAATTTGACTTGACTTGAAAATAAAACTCATGAAATGAAGTCATTATTCAGAACTAGAAGGTAATTACAGTAATCGACATGTATATCATATTTCACTTTTAAAAAACACACATTTCATTTGAAATTGAACTATGTGTGATAGAAATGTTTTCACTGTATGAAAGCATGCTGAATCATACATGCACAATGAATATTAATTTTGCCATGAACACACAAGTAAGGAAGCAGCGACATGTGTTCCACTGTAAGTCACGGCACATTTCTCTGTGTAACATGTAGGTTTCTTTCTCTCTGTGGGGTCAGAGCGCTTCACCACAAGAACAGCGCCACTCGTTGTTGTCTTCCTTTCTTTTCTTTCTGTTCCTGTCCGCATTCCTATGTGTTGTCCTATCAGAGTGGCTCTTTTTACAGACTTAGTTTTTCCAGGGACACCTCTCTGCTCTTTTTGCTGCGGATTCTTTAGCGTGCGTGTTGCGCATGGATTTTCGGTTGATGGTTTCATCCGAAAAATGAGCACCCAGACTACCATTCATGGTCTGGTGGGTTGGGGGTAAAGTTCCGGGCACAAACGGGGGATTGAACCCGGATCAGGGCTGTACCCGGACATTTGGCTCTCGGCAGGTGCTACCTCCAGATCCCCCATCCCCAAAGTCACCGACAGCACCCGGTGTACCCAGGCGGTCACCCATGCAAGTACAAACCGGCCCTACACTGCCTAACTCGGTGATCCAGTCTTCTTCCTCTTCGTTGTCCAACGCTCAGACAGCAACTATAGTTGCCGATCCTATGAGCGAAAACATGCATTGTGCTTCCGTTAAGCGCCTGGCAAGTCAGGCCCAGCGCATCCTACTTCGGTAGATGAGAGAATGCTATCTTTTCAGTGGTTCTGGGAGAAAGGCAGGAGAAGGGACCAAGAAGGACAGAGACAGAACAGGAACAAGGCAGAAACAAAGATAGGGATAGAAAAGAGGGAATTCGTGACACAGAATTTCCAGGTGAGGATGTTGTTTTTACTGGCAGGTCCCCGGCATCCCTACAGGAGACGTGCTGGGAGAGAACTAGTGCTTTCAGCGTGGTGTCACTGTGGGCAGAGTGGACTGCTGTGCAGGGTATCAGGCTTTGGTCACAGCTGATCTGGGCTGTCTTCAAGTGTTGCTGACGCGGCAAGGAAATTCTTGCCATAGGCTTACCTGTACCTGTGCAGTAGCCTGAATGGCTGCCCTCCCGCGGTGTGTGCCCGCGTGTGTGTGTGTGTGTGTGAGTGTGACTCGCTCAGTTTATGCAAATGACTCTACACATCCAGTGTTAGCGTTAGCCTAAGGCGCCAGCAACCTAGGCTATGCAAGGCGTGTAACTGTGTGAATGTCAAAAGGGACAGTTTGCTGCTGGTAGGCTACTTTTGCTGTGGTCAGTGTTGTTGGCTAGGTGGCTTCCGTACGATTTTTGTTTTGATATCGAGGATCGACCGATCGATGAAATTAGAGAGTTCATTTTAAACGAGAATCACTTAAAAAATAAAAGTTTATACTGACAACATGCATTGAAGTTTGTGTACACACAGGCCTGCGCTCGTGTTGTTGTGTGTGTGTGTTTGTGGTGTGTGTGTGTGTGTGATATGACGTCAAGTCAAATTTTTATTTCCAGATGGTAATTCAGATGAGCAATGCATTTGCTTTTTTTCATCAAGCCATCTATCTAAGAACAAATTATCAGAGATGTGTTGTGTATGTGTGTGTGTGTGTATGTGTGTGCGTGTGCGCACACACATGTGAATGTGGTGTGTGTGTGCGCGCGCGCGCATGTAAATACCTCTATATGTGTGTGTGTGTGTGTGTGTGTGTGTGTGTGTGTGTGTGTGTGTGTGTGTGCATAAGCGGCTGAATGCCTTAATAATGTTAATATGTTGGTGCTTTTATACGCACGCTCGCGCACGCGCACACATACACAAGCGTATGCAAGCACGCACATTGGGATGACACTGTAAACCAGGTCCCGTTTGTGAACGCCCACAGCCCCTACATCGGAAATTCCCGCTGGGACGTGAATACAATCACAACAACAACACATCACGTGAATGCACAAAGAATATCGCGCGTGCACGCTAAGGCCTGTTCCGCCTTTTGGAAGTGTAGGCCATTGGTAATAGTGCCAGTGATAACAGATTGCAACATTTACAAACCTGCATGCACACGGGAACTAACTGGATAACGAAAAAGCACATAAGTGCTTATTCCATTATCCTTGAAATGAAAGAATAATACAGTTTGCTTTGTTTTGTTATGTTTAGCATAGCGGACGCACGCCACACAGCGACTGCGCGATGCATCACACTACACACACACAACACGCGCGCGCGCGAAGACATCAGGAGGAAGTCACAGATACAACACAAACACAGGCACACAGGACACAGAGGAACCGGACAGTACGACACAGAGGGACCGGACAGTACAAGACAGACACAGAGGAACACGGACAGTACAGAACAGAGGAACACGGACAGTACAGACGACACAGAAGGACACGGACATGTACAGCAGGACACAGATGGACACGGATTTACAGACGAGACAGGGACAGGAACACGGAATACAGACACAGAGGAACAGGACAGTACAGACAGACACAGGGGACACGGACATTACAGACAGTTACGTAGGACCGGACAGTACAGACGCGACAGCAGAGGGACACGGACAGTACAGACACACAGAGGGACACGGACAGACAGACACCAGAGGGACACAGACAGTACAGACAGACACAGAGGCACAGACAGAATACGACACAGAGGGACACGACAGTACAGACAGACACAGAGGGACACGGACAGTACAGACAGACACAGAGGGACACGGACAGTACAGACACAGAGGAACACGGACAGTACAGACAGACACAGAGGGACATCGGACAGTACAGACAGACACAGAGGAACACGGACAGTACAGACAACAGAGGGACACGGACAGTACAGACAGCACAGAGGGACATGGACAGTACAGACAGACACAGAGGGACACGGACAGTACGAGACACAGAGGAACACGGACAGTACAGACAGACACAGAGGGACATGGACAGTACAGACAGACACAGAGGGACACGGACAGTACAGACACAGAGGAACACGGACAGTACAGACAGACACAGAGGGACATCGGACAGTACAGACAGACACAGAGGGGACACGGACAGTACAGACACAGAGGGACACGGACAGTACAGACAGACACAGAGGGACATGGACAGTACAGACAGACACAGAGGGACACGGACAGTACAGACACAGAGGGACACGGACAGTACAGACAGACACAGAGGGACACGGACAGTACAGACAGACACAGAGGAACACGGACAGTACAGACACAGAGGGACACGGACAGTACAGACACAGAGGAACACGGACAGTACAGACACAGAGGAACACGGACAGTACAGACAGACACAGAGGGACACGGACAGTACAGACAGACACTGAGGGACACGGACAGTACAGACAGACACTGAGGGACACGGACAGTACAGACAGACACAGAGGGACACGGACAGTACAGACAGACACAGAGGAACACGGACAGTACAGACAGACACTGAGGGACACGGACAGTACAGACAGACACTGAGGGACACGGACAGTACAGACAGACACAGAGGGACACGGACAGTACAGACAGGACACAGAGGAAACGACGACAGATACAGACAGACACGAGGGACACGGACAGTACGACGACACAGAGGACACAGACAGTACAGACACAGAGGACACAGACAGTACAGACAGACACAGAGGGACACAGACAGTACAGACACAGAGGGACACGGACAGAGTACAGACAGACACAGAGGGACACAGGACAGTACAGACACAAGAGGACACCGGACAGTACAGACAGACACAGAGGGACACGGACAGTACAGACAGACACATGAGGGACACAGACAGTACAGACACCAGAGGGACACAGACAGTACAGACAGACACAGAGGAACACGGACAGTACAGACAGACACAGAGGACACGGACAGTACAGACAGACCACAAGAGGAACACGGACAGAACAGACAGACACAGAGGGACCACAGACAGTACAGAACAGACACAGAGGGACACAGACAGTACAGACAGACAGAGGGACACAGACAGTACAGACAGACACAGAGGGACACGGACAGTACAGACAGACACAGAGGGACACGGACAGTCACAGACAGACAGAGGCGACACAGACAGTAACAGACAGACACAGAGGACACAGACAGTACAGACACAGAGGACACAGACAGTACAGACACAGAGGGACACAGACAGTACAGACAGACACAGAGGGACACAGACAGTACAGACACAAGAGGGACACAGACAGTACAGACAGAACAGCGGAAAAACACAGGACACGACAGACAGACACTGAGGGACACGGACAGTACAGACAGACACAGAGGGACACAGACAGTACAGACACAGAGGGACACAGACAGTACAGACAGACACAGAGGGACACAGACAGTACAGACAGACACAGAGGGACACAGACAGTACAGACAGACACAGAGGGACACGGACAGTACAGACAGACACAGAGGGACACGGACAGTACAGACAGACACAGAGGGACACGGACAGTACAGACAGACACAGAGGGACACAGACAGTACAGACAGACACAGAGGGACACGGACAGTACAGACAGACACAGAGGGACACGGACAGTACAGACAGACACAGAGGGACACAGGACAGTAACAGACACAGAGGGGACACGGACAGTACAGACAGACACAGAGGGACACGGACAGTACAGACAGACACCAGAGGGACACGGACAGTACAGACAGACACAGAGGGACACAGACAGTACAGACAGACACAGACGGGACATGGACAGTACAGACAGACAGACACAGAGGGACACGGACAGTACAGACAGACACAGAGGGACACGGACAGTACAGACAGACACAGAGGGACACAGACAGTACAGACAGACACAGAGGGACATGGACAGTACAGACAGACAGACACAGAGGGACACGGACAGTACAGACAGACACAGAGGGACACGGACAGTACAGACAGACACAGAGGGACACAGACAGTACAGACAGACACAGAGGGACACGGACAGTACAGACAGACACAGAGGGACACGGACAGTACAGACAGACACAGAGGAACACGGACAGTACAGACACAGAGGAACACGGACAGTACAGACAGACACAGAGGGACATGGACAGTACAGACAGACACAGAGGGACACGGACAGTACAGACACAGAGGAACACGGACAGTACAGACAGACACAGAGGGACATGGACAGTACAGACAGACACAGAGGGACACGGACAGTACAGACACAGAGGAACACGGACAGTACAGACAGACACAGAGGGACACGGACAGTACAGACAGACACAGAGGGACACAGACAGTACAGACAGACACAGAGGGACACGGACAGTACAGACAGACACAGAGGGACACGGACAGTACAGACAGACACAGAGGGACACAGACAGTACAGACAGACACAGAGGGACACGGACAGTACAGACAGACACAGAGGGACACGGACAGTACAGACAGACACAGAGGGACACGGACAGTACAGACACAGAGGGACACAGACAGTACAGACAGACACAGAGGGACACAGACAGTACATACACAGAGGGACACAGACAGTACAGACAGACACAGAGGGACACAGACAGTACAGACAGACACAGAGGGACACAGGACAGTACAGACAGACACAGAGGGACACGGACAGTACAGACAGACACAGAGGGACACGGACAGTACAGACAGACACAGAGGGACACAGACAGTACAGACAGACACAGAGGGACACGGACAGTACAGACAGACACAGAGGGACACGGACAGTACAGACAGACACAGAGGGACACGGACAGTACAGACACAGAGGGACACAGACAGTACAGACAGACACAGAGGGACACAGACAGTACAGACAGACACAGAGGGACACGGACAGTACAGACACAGAGGGACACGGACAGTACAGACAGACACAGAGGGACACGGACAGTACAGACAGACACAGAGGAACACAGACAGTACAGACAGACACAGAGGGACACAGACAGTACAGACACAGAGGAACACGGACAGTACAGACAGACACAGAGGGACACAGACAGTACAGACAGACACAGAGGGACACAGACAGACAGACACAGAGGGACACGGACAGTACAGACAGACAGACACGGACCGACCAGCTGAAAAACAAGCTACCGTCCTGCAACATTCCTTCTCTCTGTTGAAGGCCAGAATTCCTAGATCCAGGAAGTAAGTGTCTATACTTCCTGCTGCTACAACTGGCCTGCACAATCCGGCCAGATCAGGGTCAGTGCCTAGTGTGACCTTCACTGCAGTGACCACTGGCCAAACCAATGGCTGCATGTAGGTAGGCTACTGATAGGGAAAGGAGGCTTGTTACAAAGAAGACAACCCGGAGTTTGGTTCAGCGAATACTGTGCTGATAGTCGGATACACACCGGGTTTGTTTATCACTAACTCCGGAGTGGCTGGAGAAATGTGAATCGTGTGGACCGTTGGAGGACAGGACACTAAGGCCTTGTGGTGAAGACCGTTCCATTTCAATCCCATGGGTCCGTGAAGTCGCGGGTTCGAATCTCGGCATCGGCGTCTGGTGAATTAAGGGTCGAATGTTAACGATCTCTCAGGTCAACTTGAAGTGCAGACGTGCCAGTGCCGTAATGTCGTGTGAGTGCACATGCAGAAGGTGAAACGATGTACAGTGAAGAGCCCGAAGTCGGCATGCGGCTACCTTCATGGTGGGCATAAAACGGTCACATTTGCAAAAGGCTCTCCATTGGTGAACCTGGAAGCTCTAGCCGAGGAACGAAAGGAAACCAAAACAACAAACAAGCAAAAATGATAGGTCATTGGACGCTTATGTGGTTCTAATTTAAATAAAGGGTTTTGCATGGGGAGGGGGGGGGGGGGGGGGGGGGGGGGTATCTCTGTGGTTAGAGCTCTCAAACGCCTGAACTGACTCTGTTGTGAGTGTGCGGTTTGAGTCGCCGCTTTTAGGATGTTGTTCACCTGGAATTAACGCTGTTTGTGTGTGTGTGTTTTTTTTTTTTATTATTCCCTTTGCCTGTAAGTCTTCCGGAAGCCACCTAAACCCAGGTCCACATTTTGTTCTTTTCTTTTTATTTACTTGTTTTGAAGAACGTGACGCTCTTGCCTTCACTAGCTGGACCATTCCAAAAGGATTCACACCACCCCCCCCCCCCCCCCCCCGGTTGCTATCGGTACAGTTCCCCTTCCCAAGCAGTATTTCGGGATGAAGTTATTCCCGGCGTCACCAAGTGACGGCATGGCTCAGTGGTCAGAGCACTGGCTTTTCCCTAGCGAAGGGTTAAGCAGCATCGAGCGTGGTTACCACTTGGATGGGTGACCGCTTGCGTGTCTTGGCTTCAGTACAGTCCCCCAGTTCACCCACATGTAAATGGGTACCTGCCTCTTTAGGGTCAGGGAAGGTAAAGCAGTGAGGGAGAGGAGATGGGCGCCGCCCTCAGTATGCTGGCCCTTAGAGAAGCTGAGGTCTCTGACATCGTGCTCCCCAACGACCGCACAGGTTATGGGACACCTGTACCTTTTACCTATCACCAAGGTCCTCTGCACAAAGTACCTCGTACTCAAAGCATCTTGTTGTGGCAGACTGAAACCTAATCCGCTCTTCCGTCGAAGAGTAGGTCAGCCATGACTGGGGTTATCTCAGCACACAGATACCCAGCATGCGGCCTGTGAGGGATGGGCTCCGCTAGAGTCAATACGCACAAGTGATACCACCTGAATGTTTCAAGACAAAGCCTCAAAGACTCATGAAAGAGAGAAGTCAAATCGCCAAGATGATAATTGGTGTAGCACTTTACTGACCATCACTGACCATCGTATGACTCTCGAGTGAACTCTTCTCATTGGCAGACAGGGTTTTAACAACTACTGCTTCTTGTTAGGACAGACAATTCTCTCCCACGCAGCAGTCAGACGCGCTAGGCCTGACTTGTCAGGAGCTTTACGGCAGCGTAACACATTTTCGCGCATAGTTAGGACCGGCAACACCAGTCGTTGTCTGAGCGTTCAAGGAGGAAGAAGAAGGAGACAACAGAACCTGGAAGAAAAGACAAACAAGACCACCATACTACCAGCAGTCTCAATGTGGACACACGCCACTGACTAAAACAGGATATTACGGTGACTGGACTGACATCACAAGGAAGATTGTTGGTTTCGTCCATGAGCTGCTGTATAGGAGGAGCATATTCTGTAGGAACTGAAAATTATTCACCTCCCCTTCTCCCCAGAATTCTCGCGTTTGAGGAAAGTAATAGATATGGTATGCAATGTTGACGCACACACAACAACACAAACAAACAAACACACAAACAAACACACACACACACACACACCACACACACACACCACATTCCACAACACACAACGATATCATTCTTAATTCCCATGATTCGTATAGTATGCGGAAACTGTCATCATCCTATCCTCCAACGTCATGAGTATCCCCCCCCCTCTCTCTCTTCTCTCACACACACACACACACACATAGACACACACAACACACACACCACACACACACACACACACCCTGAAACCATTTCATTTATCACATGCAAGGAACCAGTCATCTCATTTATTATGAGTAACGTGTGTCTTACACACACAACACACACACACACACACACACACACACACACACCACACACACACACGCACACACACCACACACACACACACACACACACACACAAAACCAACATTTTTGTTAAGTTTTCTTTTTTTTTACACACGCATTTTGTACGACACAGCCACCTCAATACTTACCCACATACTTTTTCTTCATTTAATATATTTAATCAGAGAGTGAAAAAAACCAATAACACCACACACACACACACACACAACACACACATAGAGAGGAGAGAGAGAGAGAGGAGAGAGAGAGAGAGGAGAGAGGAGAGAGAGAGAGAGAGAGGAGAGAGAGAGGAGAGAGAGAGAGAGAATCCGGTTTATATTTGGCGCAGCGCAGACGAAGAGGATGATACATACATTCATGTTCCTAGCTAAATCCGCCTTAGCCACAAGTGGAGCGGATGTTTAGTTTCAGCTCCGTCCCTCTTGCCTCAGCTCTCCAGGTTATCAGGCAGGGGGACAGGGGAGGGGGGGAGGGGGGACGTAGGAGGGGGGGGAGGGGGGGGACAGGGGGGGGGAGGAGGTGTGACTGTGTATAGCTTCACTGGACTGCATCGACCTGAACCCTGCCTTTTCATCGCCAATCATCAGTTTACTGAAAACGTGCAGTGTGCGTTCTCCAAGCAATGCATCACATTAAGTTTTGTTTAAGGTGGCCATCGTCTAGTTTGAAATCGTCCTGTTTAATACTACATAGCTAAAAAGAAACTATTTTGTAGCTGTCTGTCGGTCTGTCTGTCTGTTTCATGTGTAGCCTGTCACATCAAAGAGTATCAATAAACATAGACTCTCTCTCTCTCTCTCTCTCGGCAGAAACAAAGAGAGAGAGGGACAGAAAAGAGGGAGTTCCCTGCACAGAATGTGCAGAAGCTGGGAATGCTCTTTCTACCGACAGACCCCCGGCATATCAAGCCTACTCCTGGCTTTCTAGGCAGGTGTGTTATAATTCTATAGACCAGCCATCCACCCCTGGTATACCTGTTATTGTGAGCCGCAGTTGATGAAGGACTTCAAAACTATATCACATTTTTAGCGCCTATATTAATTTGCCTAGCGCCTTGCTCTCCACTTCTTGAACGATAAGTATTCCACACTAAAATGGAATGAAAGAAAGACACTTTGACAACAAGATAAGAATTATACGGGTCCTTTAACTTCATCCCCTCCTGTAACATTTTGGTCTGTCGAACGTGTAAAGGTAGATAGGTTCCCATAGCTTATGCGATTGTTGGGGAGCAGGATGTCAGAGACCTCACTTCTCTAGGGGCCACCATATTGAGGGCGGCGCCCATCTCCTCTCCCTCGCTGCTTTTCCTTCCCTGACCCTAAAGAGGGCAGGTACCCATTTACAGCTGGGTGAACTGGGGGATGGGATAGGTCAGTGGTCAGAGCACTCCCTTTCCCCAAGCTATGCAGCATTGGGCGTGGTTGCAAAGTGGATGGGTGACCGTTTGTGTGCCTTGGCTTCAGTAAAGTCAAATGTATACCCACGACAAAGGTTTAAAACACACACACACACACACACCACACACACACGCTGCATAAATTGGCACTGTATTCATAAGAAATCCTGTATCTAGACACAGTCACTACTGTTTCAATATTGTTTGGTGAAAACCATATAGATTCCCGGATGAATTTTTCCAAAACTCAACAAAAGGTCATTCTAAGCAGGGTCATGTTTACCCGGATGTTCTGCTTACCTGATATGTTTGCTTATCTGTGTGTGTGTGTGTGTGTGTGTGTGTGTGTGTGTGTGTGTGTGTGTGTGTGTGAGAGAGAGAGAGAGAGAGAGAGAGAGAGAGAGAGAGAGAGAGAGAGAGAGAGAGAGAGAGAGAGAGAGAGAGAGAGAGAGAGAGAGAGAGAGAGAGAATTGTTTTAAACCCTTTTTGTGGGTATACATTTAACTTTACTGAAGCCAAGGTACACAAACGGTCACTCATCAACTTCATAATCACGCTCACTGCTGCTTAACCTTGGCTTGGGGAAGGGAATGCTCTGACCACTGGCCTATGCCATCCTCCAGGTGACCTCTGCTCTAAACGGGGACCCGGCCCAGAGTCCTGGCCTCAGTGAAGGATCAGATAGCTAGCCTGGTGCACCTTTTCTCCTCAGCAAACAGAGCGATCCTGATCATACCAGGGTGCAGACTGTGTTTCAAGGTGTGCGTGTTCCGTGCTTCTTTTCTGTCAACAGGATCTCTTTTACCTACCTGTCTGTCTGTCTGTCTGTCTGTCTGTCAAGGGTAGGGCAGGTCCGAGTGGATTTAGTTCTGAGATCAAAGTGATAATAACAATGATAACAATAATGATAATAACAAGAAGAACAATAAAGATTACATAGATGATGATGATGATGATGATGAGAGGAGGAGGAGGAGGAGGAGGAGGAGGAGAAGAAGAAGAAGAAGAAGAAGAAGAAAAATGGTGGTGATGATCCCCTTTATAGGGATAGCACAAAGCGCTTTACATTATAGCAAAATGTCTGCAGCAGTCATCATCTCATCTGCTCCCGTAACCCCCTCCAGGGTTGTAGGGGCACTGCGGTGACGAACGTTGCACCAGCTGGCTCCATTTGCGGCGGTTGTGAGCAAGTGCCTGGATTGTGGAGAAGCTCTTCCCGGTCCATTCAGTGATGTTGTCTGCCCATTTCTTCTTCGGCCTGCCTCGCCTTCTCTTCCCCTGCACTGTTCCTTGCAGTATGGTTTTGGACAGCCCATCTGGTCTTGTCACATGTCCATACCATCTGAGCTTTCTTTTTTTGACAGTGATCAGCAGGTCTTCGTAGTGCTTTACTTGTTGGGTGATGGTTTGTCGGACTTCTTTGTTGGTAATGTGGTCCGTGTATGAAATGCCAAGGAGTCTTATGAGGCATCTCACCTCCAAAGCCTGGATCCTTCTTTGTAGATCTGCATTCAATGTCCAGGATTCGCATGCATACAAATATGTGGAGTACACTCAAATATTAAAAAATCAACAGCACAATATCACTCATGCACTACAAACAACAAAACAATTTTTAATGTGGTTTAAACAACGGATAGAATCATCACTGGTTGTGGGTTTGAATCTAGGCAAGGTGAAGTCTGGGTAGGGGTGAGATTGTCTAAGAATTTCTTTGTCAGCTTCGTGCAGAACTGCCAGTGCCAGGCTATGCTTCTGAGAAGAAGCTTCTGAAAAAAAAAGTCATCTGAGCGCTTTGATTTGTTGCTTTACAAGATTCAGCGCTATATAAATTCCATACATTATTATTATTATTATTATTATTATTATTATTATCATTATTATTATTAAATCTGCAGGAGAGTTGTCTTGGCAAAATTATGTAGAGAAAAGATACACCATCAGAGCAAAGCAACATTGTACACCAGTAAAAACGTGGGTGAGGGGGTGAGGTGGGTGGGGGGTGTTGCACCACTGGTGAGGCGGTCTTCTAAAGGAGAGCAGCCCGTATTTCCGCAAAGAAACTTGCTGTGAGTGAAAGAACCATACAATTTTGAACCAAAATGAACAATCAATAAAATGCAGTACACGTTTATATAAACGCTACTGCTGTTAGAAGAAAAGCATTTCTTTTTTTTTTAAAGTCAGGAAAATCGCACCGCCACATTACTATGACTTTTAAAGTGTATCCGTAAGCAGGTAAGTAAAAAGTGAGCCATGCAAAAACGTCGGGTGATTTTTGCCCTCCAGCCACCCCCACCACACACACACACACACACGCGCGCGCGTCCCTCTTTTATAGTTCTTTCTGATGAAAACAGATTTTCTTTAAAAGCCGCCACTTCTTGATCACTGCATTTGGGTTGATATATATATATATATATATATATATATATATATATATATATTATATATATATATATATATATATATATAAAATAATAATAATAATATATAATTCCATACATTATTATTATCATTATATATATATATACATATATATATTAATATATACATACATATATATATATAAATATATATATATATAAACAAAATGATATATATATATATATATAATTTTGTTTTTTATTGAAGAAATACTTATATGGCAATTTGGGAAGGAAACAGTCTGCTATATTGTTTGTTCGTTTCTCGCCTAGAGCTCCGAGGTTCACCAATGGTCAGAGTTTGCGTATGCGACCGTTGTTGCCCAGCATGCAGGCAGTCGCACTCTGACTTGAGGGATCATCTGTGATATAACAAAAGCAAGCTGCATAGTTTTCTGAACATAAAACGGAAATATCAAAGATGAAAATGACTGGAAAGGACAATACCACCACAGCAAAGTTCCCTCAATGACAGGCCAGTGGTGATGTGCTTGTCACAAGCAATAGGATACACGGTGTTATCATGAGAACATAGAGAAAGGAAACATTCATAATATCTACACACACACACACAAGTCAAGTCAAGTCAAGTCAAGTCAAGTTAAAATGATCTTTATTGAGGGTAAAAGATAAAGTGTGTGTGTGTGTGTGTGTGTGTGTGTGTGTGTGTGTGTGTGGTGTGTGTGTGTGTGTGTGTGTGTGTGTGTGTGTGCAGGGTGATTGTGGAATAAGAAAAAGGAAGTCAAAACATGTACAGGTGGGGATGATGGGAGGGGGGTAACGAAGAGGAGAGGAGGAGCAGGAGGGAAGGAAGGAACAATGCAGAGGAGGAGGAGGAGGAGGAGGAGGAGGGTGAGGAGAACAAGACGGAAACAACCACAACAGCTGAACATGTTCTATTCCTTCCGCCCCTTTCTGAGGTATGGAGGAAGGGCGATCATCAGGTATTAATAATAATAATAATAATAATAATAATAATAAATGGAACTTATATAGCGCTATATCTTGCAAAGACAAATCAAAGCGCATGCATTCAACCTAATCTTACACAGTCATGCAATCAATGATAAATGATCAATAGTTTAAACAAACAGATATTTACAAAAATGGTGCGATGCAGACAAAATCTATGAAATAAAATTTCGATAGTCAAATGTTTTTCAAAAGCACACACACACTCGCACAGGCCGTATACTTTAGCAGGGTGATAGGACATGGGTTAGATATGAAACAGGAGGGGGGAAGTCTTAGGTTTGAAATAAATATGTCTTGAGGCTGGATTTAAAAGTGTCATAACTAGGTTTCTGGCGAAGAGAGAGAGGGAGCTCATTCCAGGTCGATGGACCCGAAATAGAGAATGAGCGGTGGCCAACAGTGGATTGGTTGAATCTAGGTATTTGTAGGCACAAGGTATCTGCAGTAGAGCAGTGAAGGAGTGTACAGGTTAAGACATTCACATAGGTAGGAGGGTGCAGTTTTGTGGAGACATTTGTAACAGAGGGTACTGATCTTATAATCTACTCTCTGTGGCACAGGCAGCCAGTGGAGAGATCGCAAGAGAGGGGTAATGTGCTCAGATTTTTTCTTTCTGAGAACTAGTCGAGCTGCGGAGTGTTGTATACTTTGAAGGGAGTGGATAGATGTTGCTGGCAGACCAGACAAAAGAGAATTGCAATAGTCCAGACGTGAAAGAATGAGAGAAGTGACAAGTTTGGCTGTTGCATCGGTGGACAGGTACTTTCGAATTGCACTAATACGCCGTAATTGATAGTAGCACGACTGACAGGTCTGGGTGATGAATTTTTTCATAGAGAGTGTGTTGTCGATAACGACAGGAATTAACAGGAATGAATGAATGAATGAATGTATGAATGAATGAATAAATGAATGAATGAATGATCTTTATTTTTCAAGGGTTACAGAATAAGCTTTCTCATACTTTTCCCCCATCCGGCCCTTGAATAATGATTAGCAACAAAACAAGAAAAGAACATAATAATATACTAAACAAGAATTCAGTCAGTGTATTATATAAACAGTTAACTACACAACTTTAGATCATTCTAATATAGTTTGATGATGGAAACATTTCTTTCCGATTCACACAAGACATCATTCGACATAAATTATAAACTGACTTTGGAGTAAGACAAATTGTTTTGCCTAATATCTGTTTGGCGAATAAGTATTGAGAGAACATCCCATAACAATATAAATTCATCACCAACTGGAAGCATGCATATCCCTTTACTATGTGACAGAAGCTTTCTTCCCGTGGAATGGCAGACCAGCAATCAACTTCAACTGGTAATATGTAATTAATAATAATAATAATGTATGGAATTTATATAGCGCTGAATCTTGTAATGCAACAAATCAAAGCGCTCAGATGACTTTTTTTTTAATATCAAGGATAATGGAATAAGCACTCATGTGCTTTTTGTTTACATCCAGTCCACGTGTGTATGCGGTTTTGTAAAGTTTGTCATCTGTTCCCACCGGCACACAATGGCCTACTCTTTCGAAAAGCGGAACAGGATTTAACGTGTGCACAAGATGTTCTGCATGCGTTCGCACACGGGACCTCGGTTTATAGTCTCCTCCGAAGGACATGCTGTCTGAGCCTTCGTAGATGAAGAAGAAGATATCAAATGAAGTAAGGTGGTGTTCCATAACTTTAAGGGAATTAATTAGAACATCCTAAGTTACGAGATGATGAATGATCAGAATATCTGGTCAACAACAAATATATTTCTCCTCTCCAAAACTTGCTTTGAAATATTTGTACGTAAAACATTTACTACTAGCATTGGAACTCAAGGCATTGAAATCTGTTCAATATTTGTCATTCCAACTACACAGATCTTTCAGGTATGCTTTTAATACATATTAACCATCGAAACATTATTAATGCATAGTTATGAAATATCGTACACAAAAAAATAACAGGCTTGATATTTTGTCAGCTGACAATTGCACCAGATTACCCGCAAATCAAACCAATCGTTCATAAACACTCGCTGACAAGGGATAATGTCCTGTTTCAGTATTAGTCATACAGTCATTGCACTCCTTTTAAGTGAAAACTATATTTCAGAACTCGAAATTTAGTATTTAATTTCAAATTCTTAGACCCCTAAATTACGCAACCCTAGAGTAATACTGAACCAACTAGTTTGTGAACAAGATCTAAGGCAGCATAGGTAAGTCCTTTGTGTTATTGCCTTGTGTATACATGGCTATTGACCTGAAAACACAGAAACAACAGTGGCGCGACAATAACATTTATGACATCTGACATCAAACATAACGCGACCATGAGGGAGAGGGAGGGAGGGGAGAGAGAGAGAGAGAGAGAGAGAGAGAGAGAGAGAGAGAGAGAGAGAGAGAGAGAGAGAGAGAGAGAGAGAGAGAGAGAGAGAGAGAGCAAATCAAATCAAATGCTTTTATCTCACAGAGAGAGAGAGAGAGAGAGAGAGAAAGAGAGAGAGAGAGAGAGAGAGAGAGAGAGAGAGAGAGAGAGAGAGAGAGAGAGAGAGAGAGAGAGAGAGAGAGAGAGAAAAGAGAGAGAGAGAGAGAGAGAGAGTTTCAACACAACGAACACAAATAATCCACACATGATAATAATATCAGGATCATTGAAAACGATAACGAACTAAATGGACAGATAGATAAACATTCCAAACAAGGCGCCAACAGTGCAGAATCAGAAGGAACAGTAATACAAACACGAGGATCCGGGATGTGGATTATGCACAACAATACCACACAACCTCCACATGATCATCATTATTACAGAGCGGAGCTGGGCTGCCTCCTTTTGCCGTCTGCTGAATGCCGGGAAAGAAAGAGAAGTGTGTGTGTGTGTGTGTGTGTGTGTGTGTGTGTGTGTGTGTGTGTGTGTGTGTGTGTGTGTGTGCGTGCGCACGCGCGCGCTTGTCTGTGTATGTGTGTGTCTTTGAGAAAGAGAGAGAGAGAGAGAGAGAGAGAGAGAGAGAGAGAGAGAGAGAGAGAGAGAGAGAGAGAGAGAGAATATGAATGAATAAATGAATGAATGAATCAATCAATCAATCAATGGTCTTATTTTTCAATGGTTACAGATAAGCATTTAGATATATTTTTTTCAACTAGCCATTGCACACACACAGAGAGAGAGAGAGAGAGAGAGAGAGAGAGAGAGAGAGAGAGAGAGAGAGAGAGAGAGAGAGAGAGAGAGAGAGAAGGCAGACAGACAAACAGACAAACAGAGACTGGCAGATTGACACACACACGCGCAAGCACACACACACACACACACACACACACAACACACACACACACACACACAGAGATGTGATAGATAAGACAAAAAAGCGTACATATCTATAATATGTGACACGGGATGGGGTGGGGGCGGGAGGAAGAGAAGAAAAAGGGAGAGCAAGCAGTAACAGGATACAAACCGTTAACCCGTTTGTGACAGGGCAAGGTAAGCTGCTAAGTCACCAGGCTTGCACTGTGCCCAAGACCCGTATCCTAGATCCTTTTTCCTGTGAAGGGATCGGATCCTCCTCTGACCAGCCCACTTCAGCACACACACACTGGGAGAGACAAGGGAGTTTTTTTTCAAGAAAAGAAAAAAGAGAACGAAAAAGAAGTTGACCCTTAAACGGATGTTACGTCGGCTGCCATCATTCCACTTCAGCGGTATATATAGGGGTCCTGCCAAGGGTAGCGGCAGTCTCATCCCCTCTCTGCTTGAGTCAAAAAGTCCTTCTGAATTTCTTTGTTGTGCGGGAGAGAAACTGTTTAGAGAGAAAGTTTGTGTCTTTCAAGGTATGTGAGATTAGAATGTGGAATTGATGTTTAGAATTTTGAATATTTTCATAGGATAGAGGTGGTCAGTAAACATTTTCGTTGTTTTTTTCTTTTCTTCATTGAATGCGTGGATGGACAAAACAATCGAAATGACTATTTTTAAACAAACGACCGTTTTTATTGTATCTTAATTGATTCTAAAAAAAACTTTCATTTGTTTTCTTTCTTTCTTTTTGACTAGGTTTTTCCTTCATTCATTTATGCCTGTTTTCTGTTTGTTTTTTCTTTCCTGCTTTCGTGTCTTTTTGTTTTGGTTTTTCGTTATGATTTTTAATGTTTTAAATCAATTTTGTTAAATCAACCTTTGTGCCACATAAATTCAATTCCGTAAAGAGCAAAAGAGTTATATTTTATATCAAAAGAATACCACCCCCACCCCCCACCCCAGTCAGCCATGCAATACATGTAGTACCTTGCTGTTATGGCTATTTGTATTCTTTTACATACGCGCATTATGCGCGTACGTAATTTATGTCAAATGAATTTTAAGCTTACATAATCTTACATTGCTTACATAATCTTACATTGCTTACATAATCTTACATTGCTTACATAATGAAAAATTCAACTCAGTTACAGTCAATAAACAAAGTTAATAATGCAGGAGAAAAGTAATAGTTAGCTTCTTATAAGTTCGCATTCTCACTCTTCTCTCTCTCTCTCTCTCTCTCTCTCTCTCTCTCTCTCTCTCTCTCTCTCTCTTTCTCTCTTCTTTTGTATGTGTGCCTATATATTCGCCAATTTGTTCTATCTGTACTGAAAGTTTATAACTATTATCGCGTTCATCTTTATGAGTATTCTGCCGATAATCATGAAAATGTATGAGTGTAGTGCAATAAATAATTAATATACTTTTAATCTTTTTTTCCTCAACAGATGAAGGTCTGTGCAGTAGTGTTGATGTGTGTGGCTATGGCGACGTCTGCCTTGGCACAAGCGCGTAAGTAACTTGTGTTTTTTTGTTTGTTTGTTTGAGTTTAATATCATTGTAATGATAATGCGATATTCATGATATTTGGGGATTCCTTCTGCTGCTGCTGCCATCCCCCCTTCTCCTCCTCTCTTCTCTTCCTTCAACTCGTTGTTATTGGTGTAGTTGTTGCTGTTGTTGACTTTTCTGTTACCAAAAAAATCCTTTCTTTTGATGAACATGGATTAATGTTATTACAAAAGAGGTTAGAGTACGCCGAAGTCTTGGAAAATAATGTAGGAAAAATCATGTCCACAGCAACAATATTCCAAAGTTGATAATGTAATTACTGTAATGATTGATATGGATTGTGGTAGAAACTGTTCTTTGTAATAAAGCACAAAAACATCTCTGTTGTAGTTGGTGTCTCATGTTTTTTATCTTTCCCATGATTTCTATTTTCCCAAAGCATCAGATTTTACAGAAAATTAATAAACTGCTGGATGAACAGTGCAGGGGAGACAATTGCGGCATACAATCTACAGTCCAATTTTAGCGGCATAAAAAGTGCAGGTCTGTTCTCCCAAGCATTCAAGAAAAAGACAGCAAAAAAAATCTGTTAAAACCCCAAACTATTTTTTTAAGGGGGGGGGGGGGGGGGGGCACAGTTGCAAAAGCGGATGTTTGTATGTATTATGTGTAATGCATTATGTCTCAACTGTCACACTTACACATCCTTGGAAAAGTGGGAGGGGGGGGGGGGGGGGGAGCAAAGCAGAAGAAAGTAAAATGAAATAAGAGAATAATTATGAAGACAAAGTGTGTGTGTGCGTCACAGCTTGTAACAAGAAAGATGAGAGCTGCCAGCAGAAACTGGTGTGTCAACTTCAGAGCGCTGTGTCAGTGCTGGTGGTAGAGACTCGCTGACCGCGTCTGTAGGAGCTGACATGCATGCCTGCACACACACACACACACACACACATGCATGCACACACATAAATACACGCACACACAGGCATGCGGGCGGAGGAAAAGATGCAGGTCTGTGCACATACATACACACGAGCGCGTGTCTGCAGGTGTCTCTCCATCTCACACACACACACACACACACACACACACACACACACACACACTACAACATACAACATAAACAGGACGATTCAATGTAATATTTGTGGTGAATATAGCGGACGATAATAGCAGTAACAACAGCGGCAAAAGCAAACAAACAAAAATAATAAACAGCAACAACAGCAATAACAACACGATCCCGGATTTTACCAGGAGGGATGGTTTACCGGGAGATCATCATGCTCTTTCAGACTATAAAAGACTATTCCCCCGATAGATCTTGAATACCAAGCACCTTGATGTGCTACCATTTGCCGTGTGTGTGTGCGTGCGTGTGAGTTTGCAGTACACGCATGCGCACTGGCGTGTAAGTGTGCACATACCTGTGTAGTTGTTGTTTTGTTGATGGGGTTATTTTTTCCCCCATGCCGACCTAAGTGGATGTGTTTATGTCAAGTTTGTCCGTAACACGGATACAATGGGCGTCCGCTGCATAATGTTCTCGACAAGTGTTTTGTGGTGTGGCTAAACTCCCGCTCCCTAACTATCACCCCCACCACCCCCCACACACACACACACACACCACAGCAAGTCCTTTCCCGCCGTCTTTCTTATCTTTTATAAGCCACTCCCACCCCTTGTATCTCTCCATCCTTTGGCTCCTCTCCCCTCCCCCTGCCCCCTCCCCTCCCTTGCGTTTTCTGCGAAGAAATTGCCGGATCCTTCCCAACTAATTTGTATCCGTGTTTTGTACGCATAGCGATTATTGTGTTTGAAAGAAAAGTTGTAACTTGAAAAAATCTGATAGATAGATACATACATACATACATACATGCATACATATATTAATTAAATTCGATTATGACACGGAGTAAAGTCAGAGGTGTGTGTGTGTGTGTGTGTGTGTGTGTGTGTGTGTGTGTGTGTGTGTGTGTGTGTGTGACAAAGTCAAAGTCAAAGTCGAGTCAAAGTCGAAGTCAAACTTTTATTTTCAGTGTGTGTGTGTGTGTGTGTGCGCGCGCGCGCAACTCTAAAGGGTTTATGGTTTTTTTCTCCTTTTTTTTTCTTCTTTTTTTTTGGGGGGGGGGGGGGGGGGGGGTCGACATTAGAATGTTCACTAATACCCCCCACCTCCCCTCCCCTCCAACTCCCCACCCGTGTGTTTTCTTTTCTTCTTTTTTTTAAAAACTTTCTTGTCTTTCTTTTAATTCGTGTCTTTTCTTTTTGCCACCAAAATACAAGGTTTAATACGTTTATTTTATTCAGTTATTAATTTATTTCTATTATTCTTTTATTTTGAGGATAATGGAAAAGCACTCATGTACTGGGGGGGGGGGGGGGGGGGAAATGCGGGAAGGGAGGGGGGTTAGCATCCAGTCCTGGTGTGCACGCCGTTTTGTAGATGTTGCCATCTTGTGATGACTAGTTGTGTACATTACTTTTGTTATGTTGTTTTGACTAGTTGTGTACATGGCTTGTGTGATGTGGTTATGACTAGTTGTGTACATGACTTGTGTGATGTGGTTATGACTAGTTGTGTACATGACTTGTGTGATGTGGTTATGACTAGTTGTGTACATGACTTGTGTGATGTGGTTATGACTAGTTGTGTACATGACTTGTGTGATGTGGTTATGACTAGTTGTGTACATGACTTGTGTGATGTGGTTATGACTAGTTGTGTACATGACTTGTGTGATGTGGTTATGACTAGTTGTGTACATGACTTGTGTGATGTGGTTATGACTAGTTGTGCACATGGCTCGTGTTATGTTGTTATGACTAGTTGTGTACATGGCTTGTGTTATGTGTTCAGTTGCTGTACAGACTTGGCCTGTTGGTAAGACATTCACATGCATGGTGAAGTAGGTTGACAGTGTAAGCTGCACAGGCTCTGTTATGTTGCTGTCTGTCTGGCCGCCTTCTGTCCGTCCAGCCCTTCTGCCGTGACCGGCCTTCCCTGGTACGCCTGACTGTCCGTCCGTCTGTCTGTCTGTCCGTCTGTCCGTCTGTCTGTCGTCTGTCCTGTCTGTCGCTCGTCTGTCCGTCTGTCATCTGTTTTTTCTTGCCTTCTTTCGTTCTTCAACATGCAGGTCTATGAGGTCACTGCCCAGGGTAAGCCTGCACAGGCCTCTGGTCCGTCTGTCTGTCTGTCTGTCTGCCTGTCTGTCTGGCTGGCTGTCTGTCTGTCTGTCTGGCTGGCTGGCTGTCTGGCTGGCTGTCTGGCTGTCTTCTTTTTTTCCCCTTTCTTTTCTGTCTTGTGCCTTTCTTTCTTTCTCTCTGTCTCACTGTCTGACCTTTCTTTACTTCTTTCTTTCTTTTCTTTTCTTTCTGTTTTTTCTTTCTTTCTTTTTTTGCTTTTCTTTTCTTTCTTTTCTTTTTTCATTTCTTTTCGTGTTGTTTTTTTCTTGTCTTCATTTCTATCTTCCTTCCTTCCTTCCTTTCTTTTTTTCTGTCTTTTTCAGTGAATACAAAGTATTGTTGTTGATATTGTTAGACGTTCCCCAGCTCAATACCAAGGATGTCACCCGGAACATGCACTCTTGTCTTGTTTATCACACCTGGGCATTCCTGTGAGACTGTCAGCGTGTGGGCGCGCGAGGCTGTATGGAGAAAAGCATGTGTGTAACACAAAATGATTCATGTGCTACCTACCCCCGACCCCCCCCCCCCCCCTACACACACCCCCCCCCCCCTGTCGTGGTTGATGGGCTAAAAGTAAACAATGTCGACGGACGCTTAGCCGAGTGGTTAGGACCATTCCACTTCAATGCCATGGGTCCATCAAGTCCTGGGTTCGAATCTCCGCGGCCACTGCTGAATTAAGGGTGGGGAGTTTTAGGATGTCACAGGTCAACTTAAAGTACAGACCTGCCAGTGCCACAAATCCCCTCGTATATATACACACGCAGAAGATCAAACATGCACGTTAAAGATCCCGTCATTCACATCAACGTTCGGTGGGTTAAGGAAACACGACCATACCCAGCATGCATACCAGAAATCGGAATGCGGCTACCTCCATGCCGGGTAAACACGGTCACATTCGCAAAGTCTCCCCGTTGTGAACCTGGGACCTCTAGCCCAGGAACGAAAAAAAAAACCCAACTCGAATTTAACAGAACAGTAATGGATTCCGTGTTGTTGTTGTGTTGTCCCCCACAGATCTGGCCACCAGTCCAGAGAAATATCGCTCCGAACTCCGGCTGTACGGAGAGGCTGGAGGTCAGGGGTCAGATGGCATCGTGCTGGAGGTCATGCCTGATTACACATTCATGAACCCTGAGGACTCCTTCCGGTTCATCTCCAAGGCGGCGTCAACTATGTGCAGATGTACAAGCCCGTGGACAGAGATGTAGGGGTCTTTTGTATTGTTCCCCCCTTTCTATCTGTGTGTGTGTGTGTGTGTGTTGTGTGTGTGTGTGTTGTGTGTGTGTGTGTGTGTGTGTGTGTTGTGTGTGTGTGTGTGAAATGTATGTTCGCTCTGTAGCCTGTACATCACTTTCAGCAATGTGATACGGGTTTTCTTTTCGTTGTGATTGCTGTGATTAGGATTTTCATCTAGATTTCTTCTTGTACCTGTTCTTGTTCCTCTTTTTCTTTTCCTTCTTCTTCTCCTCCTCCTCCCCTTCTTCTTCTTCCTCTTCTTCTTTACAATTCTTTGTCGTCTTCTTCTTGCAAACACTACTACACTGATGGAAAGTTGTTTGGTTAGTGTGTTTGTTTGGTTGTTTCTTTGTTTGGTTGGTTGTTGTTGATTTTTGTTGATTGATGTTTCCAAAACAGGATTTCACTTGTGTATAACATCTCTGTACATGTTGTTTTGAGTGGGTTTTCTGATTAATTGAACTTCTTTAAAAACATATTTTGCTTAATGTGATCTCTTTTTGGGGGAGGAGGGGGGGGGGGGGGTTACTCGGCTAGAGCTCCGAGGTACTTCACCAAATGGTGAAAGTTTGTGTATGCAACCGTTTTTGTCTACCATGAAGGTAGCCGCATTCCGACTTCGGGAATACACGCGTGTTACGTTGTGTTGCAGGGCCCAACAGCCAGGGTTGATGACGACACCAGTCTCTACAGCTTCACCCTCAAATGCTCCTTGAGATCAAACATGTCTGATTCGGTGAGTTGATCTGTCTTCTCTCTCTCTCTCTCTCTCTCTCTCTCTCTCTCTCTCTCTCTCTCTCTCTCTCTCTCTCTCTCTCTCTCTCTCTCTCTCCTCCCTCCCTGATCATAGTTTGATTTCCTATGTGAAGTTTTAAATAGTTGTTCCCTGTCAAGTGTCAGACATCGCTTTTTATTAACTTAGTCAGCCAGTTTTCTCTGAAACTTCCTCACAGCAGTCTGTGGGTTGGAACAATCATAGTTGACTGATTTCTGTTGCTGTGGATTTCAGGTGCTGTACAGTACTCGGATATACATTTTTGACATCAACGACAATGACCCCAAGTTCGTCAGTCTGACCTCGACCTTGACCTTGAATGAGGTAAGTTACTTCCTTCAGGCAGTTGATCAGTCTTTCTCTGATTGGACGCCTGGTCACTCAGAGTGAAAGTAAACACGCAGTTCACAGGCATGCACAGGTAGACGTGTGCATATACTTAACGCAAAAAAGCAGACAGGCAGGCATCTATACACACACGCACGCACGCATGGACGTGCGCATACAAGCTCACACACACACACATACACACACACACATATACACACACATATACACACATACATACACAAACACACACAAACAGTCACACACACAAACACACACAGGATGCTAGTGATGGCAGTGTGGCTGATGGTGTGTGTCTGTGTACAGCTGACCCCTATGGGGTTGCCAGTCCTGACGCTGACAGCTGAAGACCTGGACAGTGACTCCAACCTGACCTACACCGTGGTCACCAGGAACGACCTGGCCGTGAGTGGATTGATTGATTGATTGATTGGTTGATTGATTGGTTGTTTGATTGATTGATTGATTGTTGGCTGATTTGATTGTTGATAGATTGATTGAGTATTTGACTGGCTTATTCATTTATTCCTTGGTTGATTCATTGAATGATAGATGGATTGATTGGTAAATATAGAGATCGAACGATTATTCCCCGTTTGATCATTATTTGGTTCAAAGCAGCTGCTTATTAGGTTATAATACAAGCAAACTAATTATGTTTTGTCGTCAGTGTCTTACCTCTCAACTCACCATCTGATTTCGCTAACTAGGAAAGCTTAATTTCAAACGATATTTTGAAAACAATCAACCAACGAAAACCGGTTTTAAATCGTTCTGAATATGGAGGAGGCATGTAAAATGATTGAAGTGTAATATATTTGGAACGTGCTTTGCTCCAAAATGGACATCATGAATTTGATTAAATTCTTAGTTAAATTTCATCTATGATTTTTTTGTAATTCGAAAAGGAGCACACCATGAAAAGAAGAGGACTGAGGTGTGGGCTAGGCTAAGGATTGAGGAAGTGTAATGAAGCACATGGGCATGACCGTTTTCAGTGCAGTCCCCCAGCATTCTTACTCATGTCTAGATCCGTTTTCCTGAACAAGCCATATCCGTTTCCGTTGTTCTTGTTGGTGTTCACTCAAGCCATACAGTGTATCCGTTTTTTGTCAGTACCTGTTCATTCCAGCCATATCCGTATCCGGATTGTCACAAATTGCCTTCCTTTATGGTACAGATGTATCCGGGTCCTTTTCTGAAGAATCAGCACCCTTAGCGGATTGCAATTTTAGAACATCCAACATTGATGTCATATTAATTTATTTTGATATGTTGTCTGAATACACACCATACGTTCAGAACTGCACTCGCGGAACAGGCAACAGAAATATCAAACTAGATCTTCCTCTCTTGATTGAAAGGAAATAGAGACAAATATCTAGAAAGGATATGTTTTTTAATTCCATACTGAGTATGGAACAGATTGGACTGACTGACTGACTGACTGGCCTGAACAGATCAGCGTTATTTTCGTCCGCGGGGGAGAAAACCCAATGTATACAAAACAAAGGGGAAAAGTTAGCTTTAAAAAACTCCTCAACATAGGGGATTGAAACTGTAAACCGAAACTGGTGTGTTAACCTTTACATTATCATAGCATCGGATGCTGTGTAAGGAGCAATGCTTTCTGAAGTTCGTGATGATGATGACGATGATGATGGGGATGGCGTGGTGTGTGTGTGTGTGTGTGTGTGTGTGTGTCCTGTGGACTGAAATAAAAGCACAAGTGGAAAATCATGGAGTTGACGTCATTATGTGCCTATAGAGTCCAGTCAAGCTGTTTTGCGCGAGTTGTTTGTCAGAAAATGAACCATGAGGTCATACTTTGTGCCATTCAATCCTAAAAAAAAAGAGGTAATGTGTGTGTGTGTGTGTGTGTGTGTGTGTGTGTGTGTGTGTGTGTGTGTGTGTGTGTGTTGTGTGTGTGTGTGTGTGAGGCTTTATTTGTTTGTTTTACAATTTCTAATTCATATTGTTGTTGTTGTTGTTATTGTTGTTGTTGCTGTTGTTGCGATTGTTACTACTATCATCATTATCATTGAATATGCACCCTAATACTGTATTGTTATGGGCTGTTACAGGACGACATGAGTGGCTACTTCACGGTGAACCAAACCAGTGGTCAGCTGGGCCTGTCCAGAACGCTGGACTACGAGACCCAGGCCAGGGGCACCCTGGTGCTGGCCGTGCAGGTCAGTGCAGTTTAGTGTACTAACTGTAGTCCTCCATTAGTGTCTTTGTATCTATTTTGTTTGTTTTCTTTGTACTACTTTTATCTGCGTGATTTTTAGGTGAAAGCAAACGATCCAGCAAAACTAGCGCTACTTTAACTTGTAAAAGCACAATACAGTACAACACAACACAAAAACAACACAACACAATGCAACCCAACCCAACACAGCGCAACCCATCACAACACAACACACCATAATGCAATTTAACACAACGCAAAACAACCCATCATAATACAACGCAAAACAACCCATCATAATACAATACAAAACAACACAGTGCATCTTGTGGCGGTGTCGACACAGGACGGAGGCTCCCCGGCCAGAACTGCCACAGGGACAGTGGCCATCCAGGTGGAGGACGGGGATGACCAGGGTCCAGTCTTCGTCTACCCGGGGTGCTGGATGCACCGAGGCCGCTGCTCATGGCCCAAGTTCACCACCTCCACCAAAATCACCCAGGTCAGTTTTGAAGAGGGGAGGGGACAGAAATACGTTGAACCTGAGATGCAAAATACAATAGTTATTTGTTGTCCACTTATACTCTGGGAACGGGATAGCTCAGTGGTCGGAGCACTCGCTTTCCCCCAGCCAAGTTAAGCAGCGTCGAGCGTGGTCACCAGTTGGGTGGGTGACCGTTTGCGCGCCTTGGCTTCAGTACAATTCCCCCAGTTCCCCCAGCTGTAAATGGGTACCTGCCCTCTTTAGGGTCAGGGAAGGTAAAGCAGCGAGGGAGAGGAGATGGGTGCCGCCCTCAATATGCTGGCCCTAGAGAAGTGAGGTCTCTGACATAGAGAAGTGGGTACGGGAGGTAGGGGGGTGGGTGGGGGGTAAGGGTCTGGTTTCTAGTTATAAGTTGTAGAAAAGGGGATGTGGACATGCTTTTTATTGATAATTATCTCTTAAAACGTTTGATGCCTGCACAGATAAGTGTGTGTGTGTGTGTGTGTGGTGTGTGTGTGTGTGTGTGTGTGTGTGTGTGTGTGTGTGGTGTGTGCGCGCGCGCGCGTGTGTGTGTGTGCATGTGTGTGTGTGTGCCTGTACATAAGCGCACTAAATGTTTTGTGTCTGGGGCCAGTTGATACTAGCGGAGCCCATCTCTCTCCAAGTAACAGGGTGCATGCTAGGTATATTTGTGTCAGCCACGCTACCCGTCACAGCAAAAGCGGGGAAAGTGCTTTGACAGCCCTGTGCAGCAGAGTGTAGTGACCCGGTCACGTGGTGTTTCAGGGCCAGCCAATCAGCGTGCTGCCCGTGCCCAACAAGGTTCACAGCAATGTCATGATCAAGGCCAAGGACATGGACAGGGCCGGCAACCCCGTCACCTTCGCCATCGCCTCCAGTGAGTCAGCAGGGCGCAGGCAGCTTGCTTGCCTGTCTTTTAGAAGGCCCTGCCACATCACACGTCTTGTTTCATGTGCATATTGGCTGGTTGGTTGGTTGGGTTTTTTTCGGTGGGGGGTGTGGGGGTGTGGAGGAGTCAAGTCAAGTGAAATTAAATTCTTTTAGTTCGAGGATAATGAATAAGCACTCATGTGCGTTTTGACATCCAGTCCCCTCCCTTATCGCGATAACATAAAGATAGACAAAATAATTAGGAGAGAGAGAGAGAAAGAGAGACAGACAGACAGAGTCAGAGAGATACAGAGAGACAGAGACAGAGAGATCAAATCAATTCAAGTTAAATCAAAATCGTTTATTTGGAGG
Organism: Rapana venosa; assembly: GCA_028751875.1. NCBI lineage: Eukaryota > Metazoa > Mollusca > Gastropoda > Neogastropoda > Muricidae > Rapana > Rapana venosa. The sequence goes on along the minus strand of CM054135.1, from coordinate 99,981,207 downwards.
ATAATGAATACGCACTCGTGCGCTTTTTTACATCCAGTCCCCGCCCTTATCAGGGATGTGTGTGTGTGAGAGAACGGGACAGAGAGAGAGGGGGATTCACGAATATTAATATACGTATCAACGCTCTCTTTTCATCTTTGACATAATTATTCCATGACCAAATCCAAGACTTAACACTGACCTACCGGACTCGTCTCACCTTACTGAATGAAAACATGGACGGGCGGACCATTGGAAGGGGCCAAAGAACTGACAGTTTCACCAAGTTAGAACGATCCCAGAAGTAGCATACACCTGACCGGCCAGACAATGGTGGTGCTGTGGCTGTGTGGGCCCTGGGTTGATTGAGTGGTTGGTGTTTTCAGCCATCCCTCCCGGCCAGGAAGGAATGTTCAGCGTCAGCACCTCCAGGACAGGGGCCGGGGAGTACGCCGCCACCATCACCCCCCTCACCACCACCGTCCTCACACACGGCTTCGAGATCTTTCTGAGGGTCAGTGATTACTCTTTCATTATCTTTCCCTCGTCATCTTACTTACAAGATTTGGCGCTATATAAATTCCATATATTATTATTATTATTATTATTTATTATTATCTTTTTATGGTCACTAGACTCGTAGCAGCAGATGCTGGGCTTATTACTCCCTCCCTCCCTCCCTCCCTCCCTCCTTCCCTTCCTTCCTTCCTTTCTTTCTTTCTTGTGGAGTCATGGGGACACTGCATGCAACCGATTTTCTGGTACTTCGTCGTCGAACGCTCAGATAGCAAATCCATGCTGTCTGCCATAACAGTTTGAGCGAAAATGTGTTGCACTGCCGTGAAGCGCCTGACAAGTCAGGCCCAGCGCATCTGTCTTGGGTGGGGGAGATAACTCTTATCTTTGAAGTCTTTCTGAAAAGAAAGGCAGTAGAGCGGACCAAGAAGGCAGAAAACAGACCAGGAAGAGGTGACAGCCAGAAAAGAAACGGGCAGATACAGAGAGAGGGATAGAAAAGAAGGAATTTCTAGTCTATGATTTGCAGTAGGTGGGGATGCTGTTCATTTCAACATGCCCCCGGCATCACTTCGGGGAAGGGAATTGTGGGCACGTGTAATCCCGTTCCTGTCCTTGTGGCAGGATGCGTGCAGGGTGTGCTTGAGTCCTTCTTCCCCCCGGCTATAGCTGGCCTACCCCTCTGCAAATAGGGGGAGGGGGGGGGGGCAGTAAAGAATGTACAGAATGTAACAGAAGATGTTACTGTGCGTTCGCACACTGGATCTCGGTTTAAAGTCTCAACAAATAAAATTTTTATATATTTATTTGTTCATTTATTTATCTGTCTGTCTGTCTTTTTAGAAATTTGTTTACTTATTTATCTGTTTGTTTATTCACTTATAACTTTGTTGTATTTATTTATCAATACATCATTAATTTTATTATTTCTTTACAGGCGGATGAAGTGTCACCACACAGACGATTTGAGGTCGCCATGATTTTTTTCGAGGTAATGTTACATTCTCTCTTCTTCATCTCTCTCTCTCTCTTCTCTCTCCTCTCTTCTCTCATCTCTCTGTCTTTCTCTTTCTCTCAGTGATAATTTTCAGCAGCAAAGTGGACAGGTGTCTTCGGTATCAGAGCTGTAAAGTTGTAAGCTTTTCCTTTCAACAGAAGTTGCTGCGTTTGCTTTCTGTCAGTATAACTGCCACCATCTGCACACTTTACTAGCACAAAGGAAACAAGAAGGATAACAATCTGAAGAAGAAGAAAAAGAAGTCGAGAAAAAAAAGGAGAAGAAGAAGAAGAAGAAGGAGGGATAAAAAGAGACCAAAATGATAATGATGATGATGATGATGATGATGGTGGTGTGGTGGTGGTGTGGTGTGGTGGTGTGGTGGTGGTGGTGATTGTGGCGATGATGATGGTGGCGATGATGATGATGTATGATGATGATGATGATGACGACGAGACGACGACAATACAGATGATGATGTGACGACGACGACCACATGATGATGTGATGACGACACGACGACGACGACGAGATATGATGATTGACGACGACGATGATGATGGCGATGATGATGATGACGATGACGATGATGACGGTGATGATGATGATGATGATGATGATGGTGACAATAACAACGATGCTGTCTCTGTCCGGCAGGACCCTAACCATGTGTGTGCGTCAGGCGGCACGGCACCGCAGACTCAGACACAAGCGCCAGGTGAGTTCGCTGGCTGTTTGTTTGTTTGTTTGTTGGTTTGTTTGTTTGTTTGTTTGTTTGTTTGCTTGCTTTTTCTTTTCTTCTTTGCTTTTTGGTTTTTTGGGTGTTGACATACTGATTGTTTTATTACCTTATTTTCTATTGGTGATTGCTGAAGAGATTGACCGAGAGAGTGTCATCTCGTACTGCTCAAAACGGCCACGAAAAAATTTCATTTGGTTGACTGACTGACTGCCTGACTGATTGACTGACTGATTAACCAACTGACTGACTGACTGACTGATTCATTCATTTATTCATTCATGTACACATAGTCGATATTTTGATTGACACAGCAGATAGTTTATTACCTGATGGAATGTCTGGTTGGTGGATGCTTTAATAACCGGATAGACTGAACTATACGGTACGTCTGTTCACTCCAAGTGATATTAGGAATAGATTGACCTATACACTGACTAATCAAACTGTTTATTGGCTGACTGGTCAATGGACAGGTAGACTGACCTATAGATGGACTGATGGACAAACAGTTGATAGGCTAAATAGATGGATGGATGGATGGATGGATGGATGGATGGATGGATGGATGGATGGATGGATGGATGAATGGATGGATGGATGGATGGATGGACTGACCTACAGACCGACTGATCAACTTGTTGATTGAATGACTGGTTAACAAACAGATGGATGAATAGACTGACCTATGAACCGACTGAGGATCAACCCGTCGTGTGTGTGTGTGTGTGTGCCCATGTTTCTTCAAGCAGACCAGAACCAGCCGGACAAACAAACGGGCGACAAGACGCCGACAGCGGAGAAGGAGGAGGAGGAGTACAGTGACCCGGTCATCGCCCTCATCGTGGTGGTGGCCATTCTGGCCGCCTTCCTTTTCTGCCTGGCCATCGCCTTCTTCTGCACGCTCCGCAGGGCGTCCGGCAAAAGTGACGTGGCCCTGGTCAGTTGGTCTGCGTGACTGTTTCCTTGTGTGCTTATTTTATTATTTTATTTTTTATTCTTTTATATCGAGGAAAATGGAATAAGCACTCATGTGCTTTTTTTACATCCAGACCCCGTGTGTATGCGGTTTTGGAAATTTTGTCTTCTGTTTCCACCGGCACACAATGGCCTACTCTTCCGAAAAGCGGAACAGGATTTAACGTGTGCGCAAGATGTTCTGCATGCGTTCGAACACGGGGCCTCGGTTTGTAGTCTCACCCGAAGGACTGTGTGTGTGTGTGTTGTGTGTGTGTGTGTGTTGTGTGTGTGTGTGTGTGTGTGTGTGTGTGTGTGTGTGGTGTGTTCATGATTGCTTGTTTGTTTGTTTGTGTGTTGGTTTGATAGCTTTTGTTTTGGTTTGGATTTCGGGAGGAGGGGATAGGTGTGTATGTGCTGTGTGTGTGTGTGTGTGTGTGTGTGTGTGTGTGTGTGTGTGTGTGTGTGTGTGTGTGTGTGTGTTTGTGTGTGTGTGTGTGTGTGTGTGTTTGTGTGTTTGTGTGTGTATATGTGTGTGTGTTTGTGTGTGTGTGTGTGTGTGTTTGTGTGCGTGTGTGTGTGTGTGTGTGTGTTTGTTTGTGTGCGTGTGTGTGTGTGTGTGTTTGTGTGTGTGTTTTATGTGTGTGTGTGTTTATGTGTTGTGTGTGTTGTGTGTTATGTGTTGGTGTGTTTGTGTGTTGTGTGTGTGTGTGTGTGTGTGTGTGTGTGTGTGTGGTGTGTGTGTGTGTGTGTGTGTGTGTGTGTGTGTTTTGTGTGTGTGGTGTGTGTTGTGTGGTCTTTCGTGAGCAATATCTTTAGCACAGTTCTCAAGAGTTGTTTGTTTTCTTGATGGCGAGTTGTTGCTTTTGTTTTGTTTGTCTTGTCTTCTTCTTATTCTGCTTGTTATCTATTATGTTTGGCTCTTGATTTTTGTCCGATAATTTCCTCATAGGTTTAACTATCTTTATTTGTTTGTCTTTGTTGATTTTTGTAAATTATTGTCAGTTTCTTTTTGTTGGTGTTGGCAATGCGTCGATATTTTTCCTCTCTCTCTCTCTAATCTGCATGGGTTATTCCCAACAATTAACTACTATTAATGAAGGGAGATAATATAAGCGATTCCTT
>CM054135.1:99961894-99969394 GCA_028751875.1 Rapana venosa | reverse complement strand
TAACAGATTCATACAAAGTAGCATACAGTTCTATAAAACTGCAAAGAAAAAATTCACAACCTTGTTGCCATATTAAAAAAGCTATAGAATGTGTTAGCCTTACAAAAACACACTATTGTCACATTTGTTAAAGAAAATAGGGACAAAGGACTGAAGGCAATCACTGAGTAAGACATCAACAAGAAACAGACAAGACAGACTGAAGAGAGTGATAGAAAAGGAGAAGTTTCTATTACAAATTTTCCAAAGTGGGGATGCCATCTATACTTGATCGACCCCCTAGCGCCTCCATTGCAGTGTTGACTTTTTGATATAATCGTCATCAACAGCAGGATCAATCAGGATCAATCAGGATCAATCAGGATCAATCAGGATCAATCGTCATCAATAGCAGGATCAATCAGGATCAATCGTCATCAGCAGCAGGATCAATCATCATCAACAGCAGGATCAATCATCATCAACAGCAGGATCAACCGCCATCAACAACAGGATCAATTGTCATCAACGGTAGCATCAATATGGCTCACAGAGCACAAATCACACACAGGTCAACATGTCTGTTGTTACTGGTGTCACGCTGGTATTGTCACTCAATATTCCAAAGTAAGACAAACGTCAGGCAGTTATAGAACAAAATACAACACATAATACAGCATCATTCTGTTATGAGAGTGACATGTTCACCGGTCCGCGCCATCATTCTGGATGGCACCGTTGATGTTTGCCCTGTCTCTGCTCCCTTCTGTCTTCAATCCTTCCGTAGAGTTTATTGTTCGGCAAGTCTGTACTGTCTGTTTGGCTTCCACGTAGGAAGTGGGTGGTCTGTCTTCCTTGCCTACTCCTGCCTTTCATCTTGCCCTGGGCCACAGTTTTCATGACATGACAGCTCTGATGTTTCATAGCATGTGCAAAATATCTCGAAGCTCTGATGTTTCATAGCATGTGCAAGATAATATAATGTCCTTTTCCTCACCAGACCTACCAGATCAGATTGCTCGTTCAGATTTTCGAAAATGCTTTGGAATGTTCGTATTTCGGACCAGCTTAATCTTTGGTGACGGGATAGCTCAGTGGTCGGAACACTCGCTTTCCCCCAGCCAAGTTAAGCAGCGTCGAGCGTGGTTACCAGTTGGATGGGTGACCGTTTTCGCGCCTTGGCTTCGGTACAGTTCCCCCAGTTCACCAAGCTGTAAATGGGTACCTGCCCTCTTTAGGGTCAGGGAAGGTAAAGCAGCGAGGGAGAGGAGATGGGCGCCGCCCTCAATATGCTGGCCCTAGAGAAGTGAGGTCTCTGACGCCTCGCTCCCCTACGACCTTAATATAGGTTATGGGACACCACCTAATCTTTGGAGTCTTCTGTAGAACTTCGTTTCTGAACAATTGATTTGGAATGAGGACAGAGAGGAAAGTGGTGGGCAACTCTGAGACTTAGCATGTTAAACACTTGACAAGGAAGGTTCTTGTGCTTGTGTAACAACCCGCAACACCTTCAAGCAAACAAGCAAAGCGAAGACGCGTCAAGCTAACTGTTAGCAGATTTAACACTTTTGTTTAAATCATGCCCTTTTTTGAAAAACCTTAGTGAACTGGGTTTTTGAACAAATAATTATCTGAAAACACTGTGCTAATGTACTTGTGCGTAATATCGCAATTTAAAACTAGCTTTACAACTCAACTGCTGTCTTGTGGGTTTTCCCTGTATGCTTTGTATTTATTTAATTTTTTTCAATCCACTTTAAGTCTTTACCACTTTGTCACTTTGTCGCCAAAGAGAAAATACAGCAATGCTGCACCCTGTTTTAGGAGCTGTAGAACATGGCAAGCAAGTCAGGCCAGAATCAGTCGTCTGGTCAGCGCCATCCTTCCCTCCCTGCAGCAGCAGCAGCACCCACTCCAGCCCCTCCCTTCCCTCCCGCTTCCTATAACATAACATGCGTCATCACAACCTTTCTTCCCTGATCCGCATTGCTTTCAAGATCGTGTTGTGCAAACGCGTTTCCTGAGACTTTAGTCCAGTGTTCTTCGCTAATCATAAAGAGACCAACAACTTGTGTATTGGAGAAGCTGTTGCGCCCCAAAATAAAATAGGATAAAAATCAAAGCTGTGGTTACTGTTTAGTCAACTGACCCAGCTTGCAGGTGCGCTAAGTGGCCATAGAGCTGCAGGCAAACTGGATAGGAATTCCTTAGGTTAAACACCACGATTAGCTTCTGGAACTTTTCTTCTATTCATTCTATATATATATTATATATATATATATATAATATATATATATATATATATATATATATATATATATATATACTTGTATATGCAGTACAAATCTAAGACTTATATATATATATAATATAGTATATATATATATAATGTGTATATATATATATATATATATTACAAAGGTAAGAGTTTATATGTATATATTTAATATATATTATATATATATATATATATATATATATATATATATATATATATATATATATATATATGTATAACTCTTACATTTGTACTGTACCTACTAAAGCATTTGAAGAAATATTTAAAAAAAAACACTTTTGTGAAAGACTAGTCCCTGACTCAAAACTCCGGACAACACGAACACATTTGAAAGGTTTGAACTCGTTTTTAAATTGTCCAGCAAACACTGTACCCTTCAGTTCTTTCTTGTTCGCTAGCTGCCTCATCACAATAGGTGGACGGGACAGCCTGCTGGTTAGAGTGATGCGTTCGTGATCTGCTGACCTGGGTTCAAATCTCGCTGAAGAGGATTTTTCCTCCGTAGTTAACATTAGTGCCGACTACGCTTCCCACAAAAGTCCTTCGGATGAGACTGTAAACCGCACACGTTAAAACCCGTTCCGCTTTTCGGAGGAGTAGGCCATTGTGTGCCGGTGGGAACAGATGACAAAATTAACAAAACTGCATACACACGGGGACTAGATGTAAAAAAATCACACGTGTGTTTATTCCATTATCCTCGAAATAAATAAAAGCATGGGCGGGGTCAGCACTGTAGGAACACAAGCAATCCTTATTTGATGATCAATTCCCTATTTCTCATCACTACCTGGTGTTAATCTATGGCCTCAATCCCCAAAACAAGTACACAGTACATTTTTTTAATACTTTTAAAAAATCTCTGAAAACCAACAAACATTTTCCTAATGGCACTCTATACAAGATACTACATAACCCTGCCAGCTAACCCCTGAGTGTAACCTGTAGAACCAGGTAGACAATAGGCTCTGCTAGCCTGGCCTACACAGTTTGCTCATGGACTTAGCCTCCCTTTCTGGGGTAGCAGACCTGTTTCCTTTAGCCTACTGCTGTGTTTATTCCATCACCTTTCCGTGAGAGAGAGAGAGAGTGTACGTGTGGTTCAGTGTTCAGCACCTGGCTTAAGTTTAGCTTTGAGTTGTAGATTACTAGACGTCTGAGAATCTGTGTTAACCTAAACATGTTGTAGGCCTTAAGTATGGATGTCGAAAAGCAAATCAAAATGTTTCCATTTTGAGAAAGTGAATGCAGACTGCACACTGTGTGGTGACAGATGGAGCAAAGCATGTTGTTGGAAGCGGCACACTGGGCAAAAATGATGCACCAGACTTTTAGAAGGTTTTCTTCAATGTAATACCTGTCCACACTGAGACACAGAGTATTTCTCTGTTCATCTACTCTTTGTAAACAGTGCTACTTCAGGTTATACACTCTTAAGCAGGCTTCTTCTTCATCTGAAGGAGCACTAACTAATAAGTGTGCCAAGGTAAACAGTAGGGGGCAGGGGGTGGACACATATGACCCTACAGTAGCAGGACCAAACGCTTCAGTTTGCTTTGGTGTGTGCCTGAACAGCTGACTTTAGGTCACAGTCCTGCATTAGCTGGCAGGGTCATGTAGTATCTTCTATAGAGTGCCATCAGAAACATGTCTGCTGGTTTTCACAGATTTTAAAGTATGAAAAAATGTATTGTGTACTTGATTTTAGAAAGGACTCCACCAAAAAAAATCGAAAACAAAATAAGAATCCAGAAGAAAAACAATCTAAGACCAAAGCCTAATTAAGCAAACAGGGAAAACCATGCACAAATCATAAAAAAACAAATAAAACAAACAAAATAAATAAGTGAAAAAGAAATGGATAAAAACTTATATGGAAAAGGGTAATGTGTGTTTGAGAGATGTGACACAAGCCATTGACAGAGCCCTCAAAGAAATGATAAAAAGACAACGGACAGTACATAACAATAAGTATGGCAAACTGGTCGTTAGTTCATTCTACACATCGCTAGAATTGTGTGGCTAGTAGAAGAGTTGACTTTAGCGCTAAGAGAAAGGCGTAATAGGACTGTGATGTGTGTGTGTGTGTGTGTGTGTGTGTGGTGTGTGTGTTGTGTGTGTGTGTGTGTGTGTGCGTGTGCGCGCGCATTTCGTGCAGTAGCCCAGGTCTATCAACTTTAGAGGAAACTTCCCAGCAGCGGAGCATTGAGGTGGCCTTAGCTCTGTGAGGCTGCAGCATGGGCAATCCTGATGGGGGTGAGTAATACACGTGGAGTAGAGTAGAGTAGAGTAGAGCAGAGTAGAGCAGAGCAGAGCAGAGCAGAGCAGAGGAGAGGAGAGGAGAGTAGAGTAGAGAGAGTGAGTAGCAATTGGTAGAATGAGTAGAGAGAGAGGAGAGGAGAGGAGAGAGTAGAGTTGTAGAGTAGAGTAGAGAGTAGAGTAGAGTAGAGTAGAGAGAGAGGAGAGTAGAGTAGAGAGAGAGAGTAGGAAGAGAGAGAGAGAGAGAGGAGAGAAGAGGCAGAGCAGAGCAGAGAGTAGAGTAGAAGAGAGAGAGAGAGAGAGTAAGTAGAGTAGAGTAGAGAGAGTAAGAGTAGAGTAGAGTAGAGTAGAGTAGAGTAGAGTAGAGGGGAGCAGAGTGGAGTAGAGCAGAGTAGAGTAGAGTAGAGTAGAGTAGAGCAGAGTAGAGGGGAGGATAGTAGAGGAGAGTAGAGGAGAGGAGAGTAGAGTAGAGCAGAGCAGAGTGGAGTAGAGTAGTGTAGAGCGTAGCGTAGTAGAGTTTTCCGTTTGCCAAAAATGACATGAATACATGTTTTGTTTTCTTGATATTTCGTAGCAGGCTTATTTATTTTGTTGGTTATTTTTTGTTGTTGTTGTTATTGTTGTTGTTAGTGTGTGTGTGTGTGTGTGTGTGTGTGTGTGTGTGTGTGTGTGTGGTGTGTGTGGTGTGTGTGTGTGTGTGTGTGTGTGTGGTGTGTGTGTTAGTTCTTCAGTTTAACGTCCTTCCACCAAACTGATATCAGACGATTGTGTGTATATGTGTGTGTTGTTTGTGTGTCTGTATGCTGTGTGTGTGTGGTGTGTGTGTGTGTGTGTGTGTGTGTGTGTGTGTGTGTGTGTGTGGTGTGTGTTCGTGCATGTGTGTGTATGAGAGTGTGTATACCTCCGTGCATGTATGTGTGTGCATGTATGAGTGAGTGTGTGTATGTGCGCGGCGCGCGCGCGTGTGTGTGTGTAGTGGTGTGTGTGTGTGTGAATGAGTGTGAGTATATGAGTGAAATTGTGGGCAATGTGAGTGAGAGGAGAGTGTGTGTGTGTGTGTGTGTTGGCGCATGTGTGTAAGTAAATATATCAGAGAAATTGTGTTATGTATGTGTGTTCCTGTATGTGTTTGTGCGTCTGTGCGTGAGTGCATGCGTGCGTGTATATATATATATATATATATATATAATGTGTGTTTGTGTGTGTATGCGTGCGCGCGCGCGTGTGTGTGTGTGTGCGCTTGTTTGCGTGTGAGCATGCAAGTATGTGTGGGGGGGGGGGGTCTTGCGTGCGTGCGCGCGCGCGCGCGCGCGCGCGGTGTTGTGTGTGTGTGTGTGTGTGTGTGTGTGTGTGTGTGTGTGTGTGTGTGTGTGTGTTGCCAGTAGAAAGACCTAAGCAACAAACAGTTATACAAAACTTAGGGCTTGCTATTTAAAAAAACCCAAAAAACCCACCTATAGGAGAATAGTCAAGAACATGTTTCTAAATCTTCAACCAGTCATGGATAACAAATAGAACAAGAAAAACTCCGAAAACTAACAATAGATACTATAACTAGCCAAAAAGTTTGGACTTTGGGAACGTTAACATATTCTACGTAGATATTAGCACAAAGTATGGGGTAAAAAACAAAGGCCATTAAGAGAGGTTTACAGAACATTCATTAAATGATAAGCTTTAAAACAAGGTGATCAATCACAGGAAGATACCGACTTGGCTGTGTAGCAGACATTCATAAACTTTGCAAAGAAGTATATCATTGTTTAGGATGCTTTTAAGCGTTACAGATGATTTTAAAAGTAAGGGATCTTTCAGTGTCACAGAAACAATTTCTTTAATTCTAGGACAACCAGTAAGTAGATGTGTGACGCTAATTGTTTTCCACATATGCATAGTATGTTCTTGCAGTATTTTGTGCGAAGAGCATTTAAACGGAATCTATAAGCCAAGCTTGATATATTTCTGGAAGCAGACATAGGTGACTTTGCACAGAAACGCTTAGTGTTTTGTACATCCGTCATATTTAGGCTATTTTGAGTGTAGTAACAAATTAGAATTTAGCAATTTTTTAATGGCCTTATAACCCTCTCGCAAGTCTAACGGAATACTGACTATAAGTGATCCTTCAACATTTCGTGCTCCTCGTCGCGCAGGTCTATCGACCCATTCATTTGCAATAACCCCACAGTGTGTGTGTGTGTGTGTGTGTGTGTGTGTTGTTTTGGCTTGGGGAAGGGGGGTGGTTACTATGATTTTGTATTGCGTTGTTCACTAATTGCATGTTTGTTTCCTTTATATTACTGGATTTTGGGTTTTATGGGTTTTTTGCTTTGTTTATTTTGGTTTGATTCTCTGTAGGAGTGTGTAGGTATTGGGCTTATTTTACTGTCATGATGTATCCCAAAGGACTGGGACTGGATGTAAAAAATCACATGGATTATCCTCAAAATAAAAGAATTAGATTTGATTTGATTTAAATGTCATTAATATGGTATGGCCTAGTGGCCGCAGTGCTGGTGTCATGTATGAAGGATGGATGTTGAGAAAAAAGCCATTTCCTGCACAGCTTGCCCGGCAGTAGAAGCTTTGGTGTCCTCAATGCATGATTAATGTGCGGTAATTTGTTGGCTATCTTTTTTTTCATGGCATGAAAGTAAATTGTAAAAACCGGCAGATTAATTCAACTTTCCCTGTTGTGTTTGTACTCGTTATAAACGCTATGGAACCCATTTTACTCTCACTTGGACTACCCAAGTGGAGGGGTTTTCTCATATTAGTTATAAACGCAAGGCTCGGAAGTAGAAAAAGAGTACAGATATAACCCAAAGGGGAGGCTTTTGCACTATTTCTATAGAGTGCAGAAATTGACTGAACCCCCCACCCCCCAAGGTGTGACAGCTGACGGTTAGCTAGCCTAGGCCTATTCCCTGCAAGCGGAGAGAGCAAGCTCGATAGGATAA
>CM054135.1:99944394-99956894 GCA_028751875.1 Rapana venosa | reverse complement strand
AACATATTCCGGATTTGTTTTTTAAAGATCAAACAAAACCAAATATGACCTTTTTTTTCATAGACCAATCAGCAGTCAAAACAAAAAAATCCGATTTTTCGAAAGACCAAAATAAAAGCCAACATAAATGAATTTTTTCAAAGATCAAAAAGAAAAACACAAACAAAAAATCTCACATTTTTAAAATCCAAAGAAAACCCAACATAATCAGAAGTGTTCACAGATCAAACACCAAACCAAAACCAAGCTTAAAGTAGCCGACCCCAAGTTAAAGCAAGGCAAAGGCAAAGGCCTGAGTCAGGCTGAAGGCTTGCTTGGCTGGTTATTGATGGCAGCTAAGTACCAACGCCTACATTGCACTGTTGTCAGGCTTCCACACATCATGGATTGGATAGCCTGCTATTACGTTGATGTTGTTCTCAGCCCTGACCAGCTCTTAGCATAACAACTTGCATTCGCCTTTCCAGGAGAGAAAAGTCACCTGAAGTCGGAGTATGGCTGCTTACATGGCGGGGGGGGGGGGGGGGGGGGGGGGGGGGGGGGGCTAGACAGCAGTCATACACGTGAATGTTTCTGCCAGTGCGTACTTAAATCTCACTGTGACTTCCAAAGTCAAAGTCAACTTTTTAATTATTATTACCAGATGGTACATGAAGTAAGCAATGCACTTGCTTTTTTCCATTAAGCTATCTATCTAGGAACACAAATTACTTAATAATAATATTTAACTTCAACATTATTAACAATGACATGTACCCCCCCCCCAAATAAACAACAACAACCCCACAACAACAACCAAACAACATTAACAACAACAAAAAACCATTTCCAGGTGGCATGAAGGAGCCAGAGAACATATTGTGGGTTAGCCCGTGGGGGTTAAGCTGGGGAACGCAACAACAGCAACACGCACGCACTCACACACACACACACACACCTAATCAAACCAAAATCAAATCACACCTAACCACTCTATTAAAAAAACCAATAACACACAAGCAGCCATGAGCATGACATTCACTGTCGTTCTAAACATAAAATAAAATTGGAACAAAGATACAAAATTAAAATAAAACAAGAAATTAATCAGAATTAAACATAAAAGGAGAGAACGTAAGAACAACAAATGCACTATAAAAAAAAAAAAGAGATATGAAATGAAACTAAAGGCCATTTGGCCCAGCTGCTGGCGACAGTCGATAGTGATACGCCGCGTGCTTAAGCAGGGAGTCTGTCTGCTCTGTCGTGCGTCCCACTGCCTTCAGTGCTGGCTCACTTCGTCATTGAAGTCGATTTTCACCTTACACACACACAGTTTAGTTTTACACACATACAGTTTAGTTTGGATGTCAACACGAACAGAGTTGAGTGAAGAAATCTGTGTATGTGTTTGTGTGCGTGTGTGTTCGTGGAAGAGGTAACAACACCACTTTGTCAACTTTTTTGAATACTTGTGTGAAGACAGTGATTTTCTTGTGGTGGTGAAGGGTGTCGTTTACATTAAAAAGGTACTGTTTTTTTTTAACGTCTTTTCACTTTTTGTGGTGTTAAACGTTAGTGGGATGAGAGAGAGAGAGAGAGAGAGAGAGAGAGAGAGAGAGAGAGAGAGAGAGAGAGAGAGGAGAGAGAGAGAGAGAGAGAGAGAGAGAGAGAATGACAAATTCTTTTGACAATGACAATGACAATTTCTTTTATTTCGAGGATAACGAATAAGCACCCACGTGCTATTTTACATTCAGTCCCCGCCGTTTGGGATACATCATAATTATGATAATAAAGTAAGCCCAGTACCCATACAAACAAACAAGCAGGCTCCATGAGTATGACATTCACTGTCATTCTACAAATCAAATAAAATTCGAACAATGACAAATTCATCATCATCATCATCATCATCATCATCATCATCATCATTATTATTATTATTATTATTATTATTATTATTATTATTATTATTATTATTGTTATTATTATTATCATTATTATTATTATTATAACTTTGTTCATAGTGATATGATTCACAACCTGGTTGCGCCATTCAGATAGAATTTTTATTGTTTTTTTATGGTATTTATATTTTTATCAAGAGAAAAACATTTTTTCCTGGAAGTTTTACTAAGCAAAATATAAGCTATGTGGCAGAATTAAATAGTTCAAAAGTGGCTGAAACGCAGTAGAGCTGCCTTTCTTCACCTGTCCTTTTGTCTTTTCCAAACTAACTTTGCTAGTTACATTTTAGTCTTGTTTTTGTTACTCTTCATGCGTTGTGTTGCTGATACTTCTATTGTTGCTTTTTCCCTATTTATGCCGCGTCGTTTCTTCTTTCTCTCACTCCATCCTCACTTCGTGTGTGTATAACTATGTGTGGGGGGGGGTGGGGATGGAGGGGGGCTCACTTCCACCCCACCCCTCTCTGTGTGTGTGGACGGGGGGGGGGGGGGGGAATACGCATGTTTTGGGAATGAGAGTGTGCATGGAAAGAGAGGATGAAGAGGAATTGGTTAACTGTGCTTATGTTTGGGCTTGTTCTTGTGTCTGAGGCGTTCACACACGCACACACGCACGCAAACACACACACACACACACACACACATATATATATATATATATATATATATATATATACATTGAAGAGAACATCAAGAAAAGCAATAGCAAGAAAGCATATCAGCTGGTGAAAGACCTGACTAGCACGAAACAGAGAAAAGGTTTAACAATCCAAGACAAAAATGGGAAGTGTCTCACTGACGACCAGGATATTCTGAACAGATGGGCAAATACTGTCCGACCTGTATAAATATTAGAACCGCAGGAGATCCAGAAGTCCTTAAATGTACCGAAAGCAAGACACAGACAGTCCTATCTCCGAGAAGAAGTGGAAACAGCAGTCAGATCGCTGAAAAAGGGGAAGACAGCAGGGGCTGACAACATTCCAGCTGAGTTGGTCCAAGCTGGAGGGGAAGCCATGATCAGCGCCCTACTAAGAATCTGCAACAAGATCTGGCAGACAGGAAAATGGCCAACACATGGACGCAGTCGCTCATCATCACCCTCCCCAAGAAAGGAAATCTACAACAATGCCATAATTACCGCACAATCAGCCTCATATGTCACCCAAGCAAGGTCATGCTGCAGATAATATTGAATAGACTGAAGCCACAAGCAGAGACCATCATTGCTGAGGAACAAGCAGGTTTCAGAGCAGGGCGCAGCACAACAGAACAGATATTCAACCTCAGAATACTATGTGAGCGGTACCTTCAACATCAACAAGACCTATACCACGTATTTATCGATTTTAAGAAGGCATTTGACAGGGTGTGGCATGCAGCTTTGTGGGCAACCATGAACTTGTACAGCATCAATGCAAACCTGATCAGAGTCATCAAACAGCTGTACAGCGAGGCCACCAGTGCAGTGTACTACAACAACAACATTGGAGAATGGTTTCGAACAACATTGGAGTAAGGCAGGGCTGTCTACTCTCACCCACCCTTTTCAACATCTTCCTTGAGAGAATCATGGCTGATGCACTGGAACATCATGAAGGATCAGTCAGCATTGGTGGCAGAACGATCACAAACCTCCGCTTCGCAGATGACATTGATGGAATAGCAGGATCAGAAAAAGAGCTTGCCAGCCTAACAGAACACTTGGATAAGGCCTCCAAAACATACGGCATGGAAATCAGTGCAGAGAAGACCAAACTGATGACTAATAACACCAACGGCATTAGCACTGATATCAGGGTTAATGACCAGAAGCTGGAAACAGTTCAAAGCTTCAAGTACCTGGGAGCCATTGTATCCGACCAGGGATCCAAGCCAGAAGTAGTATGCAGGACTGCACAGACAATAACAGCTTTGTCAAAACTAAACACCATCTGGAGAGATAAGAATATCTCACTTATCTCCAAGATCAGACTAATGCGCTCCCTTGTCATATTCATATTTCTGTATGCCTGTGAATCATGGACCCTGACTGCAGATTTGGAGAGAAGAGTACAGGCAGTGGAGATGAGATGCTTTCGGAGACTCCTTGGCATCTCCTACAAAGACCACATAAGCAACGAAAGCGTGCATAACAGAATCCAGCAAACCATTGGACCCTATGAGAACCTTCTAACGATCGTGAAAAAGCGTAAACTTAAGTGGTATGGGCATGTCACAAGATCCCAAGGAATTACAAAGACAGTTTTGCAAGGCACTGTCCAAGGAGGAAGAAGAAGAGGCAGACCAAGGAAGAGCTGGGAGGATAACATCAGTGAATGGACAGGCCTAGAACTCAACAAAACCCTGAGAAAGGCAGAACAGAGAGAAGAATGGAGGGAACTGGTTGCTGAGTCTTTGAGGGTGCCCCCACGGTCGTCAGACTACGGGACAGATAGATAGATAGATAGATATATATATATATATATATATATATATTATATATATATACATAGAGAGAGAGACAGATAGATAGATAGACAGACAGACAGACAGACAGACAGATAGATAGATAGATAGATAGATAGATAGATAGATAGATAGATAGATAGATAGATAGATAGATAGATAGATAGATAGATAGATAGATAGATAGATAGATAGATAGATAGATATGTGTGTGTATAAATACATACATGCATACATACAGGGGACGGGATAGCTCACTGGTCAGAGCACTCGCTTTCCCCAACTAAGGTTAAGCAGCATCGAACGTGGTTACCACTTGGATGGGTGACCGTTTGTACGCCTTGGCTTCAGTACAGTCCTCCAGTTTACCTGTAAATGGTCACCTTTTTCTTTAGGGTCAGGGAAGGTAAAGCAGTAAGGGAGAGGAGATGGGCGCCGCCCCTTGAGAATTTGAGGTCTTTGATGCCTCGCTCCCCTACGACCCCATAGGTTATGGGGCACCTTTACCTTTTACATACATACACATACATACATACATACATACATACATACATACATACATACATACATACATACATACATACATACATACATAATACATATAGTCATACATACATACAGTCATACATACATAGTCATACATACGTACAGTCATACATACATACAGTCATACATACATAGTCATACATACATACAGTCATACATACATACAGTCATACATACATAGTCATACATACATACAGTCATACATACATACAGTCATACATACATAGCCATACATACATACAGTCATACATACATAGTCATACAAACAGTCATACATACATACAGTCATACATACATAGTCATACATACATACAGTTATACATACATACAGTCATACACATACAGTCATACATACATACATACACGCATATAGTCATACATACATACAGTCATACATACATACAGTCATACATACATACATACATGCATACAGTCATACATATACATACATACATACATACATACATACACACATACATACATATAGTCATACATACATACAGTCATACATACAGTCATACACATACATACACAGCTAATTCAGAACATGTTACTCTCCTGCAGTCATGCGCTGTCAGATCAGACGAGCGGGAAGGATGGCCATCCTCTTCCTCAGCCTGCTGGTTCTGCTGGCCATCTTCACGGGCGACACGGTCCTCTTCCACATCTTCAGGACCGGGCTCTTCAAGACCACTCCACCACCAGGCTGATGCAGGCGCCAACCTGAACAACCAGCAGGAACTCGGCATTGGGGGCCAGGGGCAAGTCACCGAGGACGTGGAGGAGACTGTCCGGAATGAGCTGGTGGAGATCGTTGGTGAGGGAGACCCTGAGGGGGACTACCTGATGCCCGAGCACAACGACGGCCTGAACGGCATGTACGTGCTGAGGAAAGACAGCCCCGCCAAGCCTCTGCAGATGTACGACTGGACCACCATGACAGACCAGTACTTCCGGGGCCACAAGCTGCCGGACGACATGCTGGCAATGGTCAGTGGATTTTAATAATAATAATAATAATAATAATAATAATAATAATAATAATAATATAATGTATGGAATTTATATATGGATTTTCAGGCTGGGGGAGTGGAGATTATGTCGGTGAATCGGTGGTCTAGAGGTAACGCACCTGCCTAGAAAGCGAAAAGCACGGGTTCGAAGAGTATGGTGGTTCGATCCCCGTTTGTGCCCGAAAGTGTTCCCCCATCCACTGGATCGTCAGTGGTGGTTTGGTGCTAGTATTTCGGATGAGACGAAAAGCCGAGGTCCCCTGTGTCACAGATAATGATTTAGTTGTCCCTGGCAAAAATCTGATAGGGAAACAAACACAGTTGCAGACAGAAAAAGAAAAAAAGTATTGGGTGGCGCTGCATCTTGTGGCGACACACTCTCCCCCGGGTTGAGCAGCCTGAATTCCACGTACAGAACTCTGCCGTGACAAAGGGTATACTACTGCTATTCTGCTATGTTCTGTTTGTGTCATGTCAGTCTGGGTTTTATGATCGGTTTACGTAGCCATCGTCCTTCACATCTTCCTCTTCATGTCGCAGTGTTTTTCCCTCTTGCCCCCTTTCCTCTGTGTTGTCCACCATGTGTTACAGATCGGAGTCACTGTAGCGGTGAAATGTAGCGGCAGCTTTCCTCCAAGCCTGGTAGCGCAGTGTGTATCTAATGTTGGAAACGGGTAGAGGGAACTCGAACTCGAACTCGAATATTTTAATGAGGGAGGAGGAGGTAGTGGTGTCAAAGCTTGTTTAGTGTGCACACAGGCTGCTTTTTGTCCCCCTTCTTTCCAGCATCTCTTGTGGAGTGAATCATGAGCTGTGTCACTGAAGATTGCACACAGGTAATCAGCATTTGAGGAAGCACCGTTGTGCATCGCCCATTTGCAGGCAACGTTGATGAATTAGAAGAGGAGGATTCAAAGTTTGCTAACTTGGTGAAACATCTCAATGAAACAAAGGTTGCAACATGCGCGCACACATACACTCACATAGAGGGAGATAGAGAGAATGGGAGAGAGAGAGAGAGGAGGGGGAGAGGGAGAGAGGAAGAGAGAGAAGAAGAGAGGAGAAAAAGGAGAAGAGGAGAGAGAAAAAACCCAAACTATACCATTACCCCCTCCACATTTAAAAAAAAAAAAAAGATTTTGCGGATAATGGAATAAACCTCGTCGCCTTTTTACATTCAGGGTCCCCGGTGTATGCATTTTTTTCATTTTTTTTATCCGTTCTTACGGCAACAATGGACCAACTCTTCCCAAAAGCGGGAAGGGTTTTCACGGTGCGCAAGATGTTCTGGTGCGTTCGCACTCGGGCCCGGTTATAGTTTATCTGAAAGACCTCTAGGGGGGGTGGGGTCCAAATGAGTTAACCCACAGGGAAAAAACCTCTTGAACGAGTTCGAACCCGGGGCGAGATACGAGCGCTACGCAACCGCAACGCTTCACTCTAACCACTACAACCCTGCTGGGCCCCCCCCCCCCCCCCCTCATCATATCACCACCAAAAACCCCAAAAACCCCCCCCCACCACCCACCACCAATCACCCCCACAAAACCACACCACATCACCACCACCACCCCACCCCCACACCACCCACCAAACCCCCAATCATCACCACCACCCCACCACACACCACCCCCAAAATCCCACCACACACCACCACACCCCACCACACACCACCAACCACCCCCACCACACCCCCCACCACACACCACCACAAAACCCCCACCACACCACACCACATCCCCCCAACCACCACCACATCCCCCCCACCCCCACCACCACACCACCACCACACCCCACCACAACCCACCACCACCTACCCCACCACATCACCACCCCCACATCACCCCACCACATCACCACCACCACACCACCACCCACCCACCACCACACACCCCCAACCACCAATCACCCCCACACCCCCCCCAAACCCCCAAACCACCCCACTCATCACCCCCACCACCCCCACCAATCACCACCACACCACCACCCCACACCCCACATCACCACCACCCCCACCCCCCCCACATCACCACCACCACATCCCACCCCCCCCCACCACCCCCACCCCCCCCACCACTCACCACCCCCACCACCCCCACCCCTCACCACCCCCAAACCCGCACCCCCCCCCCACCACCACACACCCCAACACCACCACCACCACCACCACTACACCCACCACCACCTCCACACCACATCACCCCCCCAATCACCACCACCAATCCCACCACCCCACCACCACCCCCCCCACCCCCAAATCACCACCCCCACAAAACCCCCCCACACCCCCAATCACCCCCACATCACCCCCACATCACCACCATCACCACACCACCCCCAATCACCACCACCCCCACCCCCACCCACCACACACCACCACTCACCACCACATACCACCACATCACCACCCCCACACCACCACCCACCACACACCCCCACCACCAATCACCACCACCACAACACCACACCACACCCCCACCAAACACCCCCACCACTCACCACCCCCAATCACCACCACCACCCACCACTCACCCCCACATCACCACCACCACCACCACCCCCACACCACCACCACACCACCACTCACCCCCAAAACAACCCCCACACACCACCAACACCACCACCCCATCACCCCCCACTCACCCCCAAACAAACCCCACCACATCACCACCACCACATCACCCCCACCACCACCACCCCCACCACACACCACCACCCCACCACCCCACCCCCACCCCCCAAAAAAACCCCCCACCACCCACTCCCCACCCACCACCACCCCACCACCACAACACCCACCACAAACACCACCACCACCACTACACCACCCCCACCCCCCCCACACCCCCACCACAACCACCACCACACACCACCCATCACCACCCACACCACCCCACACCCCACCACCACCCCCCCACCCCCACTCCCACCACATCACCAACCCCCCACCAAACCCCCCCACCCCACCCCCACCACATCACCCCACATCACCCCACATCCCACCACCACCACATCACCACCACCACACTACAACCACCACCCACTCACCACCACCAACATCACCACCACCAACATCACCACCACAACACCACCACCACATCCACATCACCACACCACATCACACCACCCACATCAACCAACCACCACCACCCACCTCCACCCACCACTCACCCACCCCCCCACCAACCAACATCACCACACACCACATCACCACCACCAACACATCACCCACACCACACCAACATCACCACCACCACACCACCACCACACCACCCACCCACCACCAACACACACACACACCACCACCACCACCCACACACCACCACCACCACACTCACCACCACCACATCACCACCACATCACCACCACACACCACCACACACCACCACCACACCACACCCCACATCACCACCACACCACCACCACATCCACCACCACCACATCACCACCACCACATCACCACCACCACATCACCACCACCACACACCACAACCACACCACCACATCACCACCACACACCACCACCACACCACCACCACCCCCAAACCACCCCCACCCCCCCCCCCCCCCCCCCCCCCCACAAACCCCCCCCCCCCCCCCCCCCAAACCCCCCCCCCCCCCCCCCCCACCCCCCCCCCCCACCCCCCCCCCCCCACCCCCCCCCCCCCCCCCCCACACCCCCCCCCCCCCCACATCCCCCCCCCCCCCCCCACCCCCACCCCCCCCCCACCCCCCCCCCCCCACCCCCCCCCCCCCCCCCCCCCCCCCCCCCCACACCAACCCCCCAACCCCCACACCCCCACACACCCCACCACCACACCCACCCACCACCCCCCACCCCCCCCCCCCTCCCCCCCACCCCACCCCCCCACCCCCCCCCCCCCCCCCACCACACCCCACCCCCACCAAACTCCCCCCCACCCACCCACCCCACCCCCACCCACCACCACCACCAACACCACCACCCCACATCCCACCACCACATCACCAACCACATCACCCACCACCACACCACCACCCCACCACACACCACCACCACCCCCACCACCACATCACCCACCACCCCACCACCACCACATCACCCACCACCAACATACACCCCCACCTACCACCACCACATCCCAACCACCACATCACCACCACCACCACCAACACCACCACCACCCTCACACCACCACTTACCACCACCACACCACCCACCACCACCACCACCACCACTCCCCACACACCACCAACCACCACCACTCACATCCCACCACATCCCACCACCCCCATCACCCCCCTCACCATCACCCCCTTCACCACCACCACCAACACCACCACCCACACCACCACCACATCACCCACCACCCCCACCTCACCACCCCACACACACCACACCACCCCCACACCACATCACCACCCACCACACCACCACCCACCAACCACTACCAACCCACACAACACCACCACCACCCACCACCCCACCACCACCACACACCACCACCACCACAACACTCACCACCACACATCACCACAACAACCACCACCACAACACCACCACCACCATTACCACCACCACATCCACCACCACATCACCCCCAACCACCACCACTCACCACCACCCCCACACCCCCACCCACTCACCACCACCACACACCACCACCACCCCCACCACCACCACCACCACCACATCACCACCCACATCACCCCCACCACCACACCACATCACCACCACCACATCACCACCACCCCATCACCACCACCACATCACCACCACCCACCACCACACACCCCACATCCCACACCAACCACCCACACACCCACCACCCACCACACTTCCACCACACCACATCCACCACACCACACCCACCACCACCCACCCACCACCCCCACCACCACCACCCACCACCACCACATCACCACCCACACCACACACCACCACCACACCACCACCACACCACCACACCACCACCACATCACCACCACCACATCACCACCACCACCACCACACCACCCACCACATCACCACCCCCACCACTCACCACCACCACCATCACCACCACCACCACCCACCACACCACATCACCACCACCACACCACCACCACCACACTCACCACCACCACCCCCCACCCACCCCCACACCACCACCACACCACACATCACCCCCACCACACCACCCACCACCCCCTCCACCAACACACCACCACACATCCACCACCACATCACCACCACCACATCACCACCACCACACCACCACCACCACATCACCACCACACACCACCACCACCCCTTACCACCCACCACATCACCACCACCACACCACCCCCACCACCAACATCACCACCACCACACCACCCCCACCACCCATCCCCACCACCACCACCACCACATCACCACCACCACCCACCACAACCACCACCACCACCACTCACCACCACCACATCACCCCCACCACACACCACCCCCATCACCACCACCAACATCACCACCACCACATCACCACCACCACCACCCACCACCACATCACCACCACCCCCCCAAACCAACACCACCACCACACCACCACACCACACCACACAACAATCACCACACCACATCACCACCACACACCCATCACCCACCACCACCACCACCACACACATCACCCCACACACCACCACCACCCACCACACACCAATCACCACCACCACACATCACCACACACACCACCACCCATCACCACCACCACACACCACACCATCACCACCACCACACACCACCACCACCCACCACACCACCACCACCACACCACCACCACCACCACCACCCACCCACCACCACATCACCACCACCACCACACAATCACACCACCACACACATCACCACCACATCACCACCACCACACCACATCACCACCACCAACACCACCACATCATCACCACCACATCACCACCACCACATCACCACCACTGACTGACTGAGGTGTTCCTGCTTTCCCCAGAGCCCACCCCGCTACCTCAGCGACTACAAGAACCCCTGCTTCCTGCTGCTGCACCCTCAGGGGGAGATGGTGGTGAGGGGGGACGTGAGGGCGGGGCTCAAGTGCCTGCCCTACTTCCACCTCATCGGGGTGGACAAGAGTGGAACCACCGACCTCTGGTTCCGCCTGGCCCACCACCCACAGGTCGTGCAGAACTCGGGGGTGCTGGGCAAAGAGACGCACTGGTGGTCGTGGCGGCGCTTCGGTGAGTGCAGGGGTGTAGGGGAGGGGGAATGGATGGATGGACGGATGGATGGATGGATGGATGGATGGGTGGATGGATGGATGGGTGGGTGGATGGATGGATGGATGGGTGGATGGATGGATGGATGTGGATGGATGTGGATGGATGTGGATGGATGGATGGATGGATGAATGTCTTAGAGAGCGCAGAGAATTCTTTGCAGCCATACACGGGACTTGTTTTGGTTTGTTTTGTTCTTTTGGTTGTGATGTGTGGCGGGTGGAATATATTTAATCACATGTAGAGGGTTTTTTGTTTGTTTGTTCTGCTGTGAATCTTTCGATGTGTTTTAGCTCTG